>JAHTLZ010000122.1:2138233-2160559 GCA_023846285.1 Phrynocephalus versicolor
TATTATTATTATTATTATTATTATTATTATTATTATTATTATTATTATTATTATTATTATTATTATTATTATTAGAGATGGGCACGACTTAGCGAAATTTCCGTTTCCGTTTCCGTTTTTCGTTTTCGTTACGGAAACGAAACGAAAACAAAAATCGGCTCCAAAATGGACCGAAAACGGAAACGAAACGACTAATTTTGAGCCAATTTTTGTTTTTCGTTACTGGTGGCGCGCAATGAAATGAGCTGTTTTTTAAATGTTAAAAAATGCCCTGGACATCCATAAAAACGCAGCGATAATTATTTATACTGCCTGATAATACCTACCAGGGGGGTGAGGGTCCTTAAAACGTGCATTTATGTCTTTTCTCAGATCGTTGTATTTTTTTTTCCTTTAAGGGGAGTTAGGGGACATCGACCCAAAATGGCTCCCAGATGCCTAATATTGATTTCTTGGGTATTAAAACGCCCTGGACATCCATTAAAATGCAGCGATAATGCGATAATTATTTGAAATTATTACCTACCAGGGGGTTGGGGTCCTTAAAACGTTTGGTTTTGTCTTCTCCCATCGCGATGTATTTTTCTTTTCACTTTAAGGATGACAAAATGGATGTCGCCACTCCAGCCACAACATGGAGGCAAGCCATGTGATGGGGTCATGTAAATTCTTGGACAACTTCAACCAATAGCATGCCCAGGTGGCAGACTGGGTAGGTATGGCAGCCACAGAGGGCCAAAAAGCTCTGGCAGCCCCCGGAAATGCTTTAAAATTGCGCAAAAAGTGGGTAGAAACGAAAAACGAAAAAACAAAAAACGAAACGACAAATTTTTGAAAAGTTTCGCTAAAAACGGAAACAAAACGAATCGGACCCCTAAACGAAAAACAAAAAACGAAAAACCAATTTTTCTGAGTTGTGCCCATCTCTAATTATTATTATTATAAAGAGCCTAGTGGTGCAGTGGTTAAATGCCTGTACTGCATTGCAAAACTATGTTCACATCCTGGGGTTCAATCCCAGGTAGCAGGCTCAAGGTTCACTCAGCCTTCCATCCTTCTGAGGTCAGTAAAATGAGTACCCAGCTTGCTGGGGGTGGGTGGGCAATGTGTAGCCTGAATACTATAATTAAAACTGTAAACCACCCAGAGACTACTTGAAGTGGTATGGGGCGGTATATTTATTTATTTATTTATTTTATTTTATTTTATTTTTACAACTTATATGCCGCCCACTACCCAAAGGTCTCTGGGCAGCTTAGAATAAGGAATTAAAACAGTTAAAACATCAATTATCAATAAATAATTAAAACAACAACAAAACCTTATACTAAAGTCATCACACTAAAATTGCCATCAAAGGACCCACAGTCTATGTTGTATCAATTAAAAACCTTCTGGAACAGGAAGGTTTTTTACCTGGCGCCGAAATGTCATCAATGTTGGTGCCAGGCAGATCTCACTTGGGAGGGCATTCCATAACTTGGGGGCAGCTGCCGAGAAGGCCATGTGTCTACAAGCCATCCCTCTCACCTCCTTGAGGGATGGCTCTTTCAAGAGGGCCCCCTGGCTCGATCTTAATTGCCTGGTAGGTTCATATGGAAGGAGGTGGTCCTTCAGGTATATAGGTCTTAAGCCATTTAGGGCTTTATATGTCAAGACAAGCACTTTGAATTGGGCTCGGGCAGCAACTGGTAACCAATGCAGGTTACGTAGAATCGGCGTGATGTGATCTCTGGCGGCCCCACCGCTTACCAGCCGCGCCGCACAATTCTGAACCAATTGCAATCGCCGGACCATCTTCAAAGGCAGCCCCACGTAGAGCGCATTGCAGTAATCAATACGGGATGTTACCAGTGCATGCATAACTGTCATGAGGCTCTGCTCGTCTAGGTAGGCGCGGAGCTGGTATATTTTCCGCAGCTGAAAGAAGGCACCCCTGACCACCGAGTCCACCTGGACTTCCAGAGTTTGACTGGGGTCCAGGAACACCCCCAAGCTGCAGACCCTGTCCCTTAGGGGGAGTGCAACCCCGTCCAAGACAGGGAAATGGCCCTCTAACCTGTCCGGCGAAGCACCCATTAACAGCACTTCCATCTTGTCTGGATTGATTTTCAATTTATTAACCCTCATCCAGTCCATTATCTGGCCCAGACACGAGTTCAGCACAGAAACCGCCTCACCTGGATTGGTGGAGAACAAGAGGTAGAGCTGAGTATCGTCAGCATATGACTGACTCCTTGGCTTTTTGCTTTGCTTTATTATATTCACCCACTCACTCACTCACTCACTCATTTTATTTATATGCCACCCTTTACCTATTTTAGGGGGGAAATGAGGAGAGTACACCACATTATAGTAATTTTCACCCGCTACCCAGACACAAGTTCTCAACCCCCATATGGACATGGCCATTGAAATGAAAAGATCCGAGCTTCTTTCTAAAGGAATCTGTTGGCCAATAGCTGCTCCCTTGAAAAAAGATAAAAGAACAACTCAACAGAGGAAGGGACCTTCCCTTAATTTCTGTTTCCTTTAATGAGGAAAATAATATAATGAAACAAGGAGCATATTGACTGGAGCAACAACTGTCTCTGCCCATTAATCAGTTCCATCTCCGCAGTATAGTTTTGCTGTTGTCATGGCTGCTGTGCGTGACAAGGGAAACTGTAATGTAAACACACAGAGAATGTGAATTCAATGATTAAAAACAAGAACAGCAATTACTGCCCATTGCAAAGAACTGCTGGTTCCCATCCTTATGTAGCTAAAACAGGTGAAATACAATGGTGCCTTTAATTGGAAAAAAAAACCATGGGAGAACAAAAGAAAATCAAATGCTAATAGGTTTGTTGTGACATTTACTGCTGCATATTTGAAGAACTATAGAAGAAAGTCTCCCTTTCCTATAGTTTTTGAAGCAGTCATTGTATCAGCCTTTGCAAGCATATCAGGCAAGAAACAAAAGAAAACAACAAGGAAGGAAGGAAGGAAGGAAGGAGGTAAGATGTTGTGGTACCTTAAAGACTAACTGCAATATTTTAATGCAACCTTATTTATTTGTTTGTTTTGTTTTGTTTTGTTTTGTTTTGTTTTAATTTATATAACACCCATCTAGCTACTGGGATACTCTGGGTGGTGTATTACAATAAATAATGAATACAACAATGATAACATAATAATTAAATAAAACAAATAACTACAACATAATGAACCGAATAAAACAGCAAACTGAGAGCAATAGACCATATAATCACAAGGTATAGAATATAATCTGATGTGTCCCAGAAATTATAGTCAGGACCCAGGGAAAGCATTCTTGAAAACCTTTTTTCAGTGCTCATTTAAATGCGTCCAGTGAGGGGGCCAGGTGGATACCAAGGGGCAGTTGGTTCCATTGTCAAGGAGCCTGGCTCTTAGGGGAGAGAGAGAAGAGATTTCTCTCTAGCTTCAGTCCTGCAGCCTCCCTGTGAGCATGTGTGCGTACCTCTCGGTGAGTACCCTCCCCTGCCCCGCAGTGCAGTCACTCTGTGGCTGCCTTGCACCCTGGGCAACGCCCGCCACTGCCTTTGCAGCCTCTCTGCATACCTAGTCTATACTGTGTCTCTGCCAGCATCATTTTTTTTTAGTGTTTTCCCTCTGGTCTGGGGCGTTGGGGGACGCCCGCACACGGAAATGCTTTAAAAATCACACAAAAAGCGGGTAAAAATAAAAAACAAAAAATGAATAAACAAAAACATTTTTTTTCAAAAATTTGCAAAAAACAAAACTGAACTGAAATGGACCCCTCAACAAAAAACAAAAAAACGAAATGCCATTTTTTCGATGCTGATACTGAAAAAGGAAAGTTTGCATAAAATTATCATTGCACTGTGGAAAGTGGGTAGTCACAGTTGTTAGTGGTTCTTTGTATCAGCTATGGAAGACTGCAAGGATGGTAGAGGTTAGGTGGAAGAGAAAAATCCAACTAGCTGAGCAAAAGTCCATTTCTGCATCTCTGGATGTTGACCTATCACTTCCCCTTTTCTGCTTCATATGAATCTGATTCATATGCATCTCTTAAAATTTAGAACTGCAACGTTCCAATTCAAGACCCCCAAATTAAGGAAAATGTGGAAAGGGTTATTTTCACCACTATTAAGAAAGCAGGATAGGACACAATTCTATTTTCCAAAAAGGAGACCCTTCTCCACCCCAAAAATTCATCCAAATGCTGCTCACTCTTTATACAGAAGAAGGATGGGGGGGGATTCATTGCAAGTACAGTGGTACATCTACTTACAAGCGGCTCTCCTTATGAGCTATTCGACTTAAGAGCAGAAAACCTTTGGGGTTTTAACTGCTGCCTTACAAATTTTAAAATGCAGTCTGTTCTACTTACATTTTTTATTTTTAGATATGGCTGCTCTATGTACAAGACTCATGAGCATGCATTCAGAACGGATTAAACTCATAACTAGAGGCACTACTGTATACAGTAGTAGCACAATTCATTAAGAAAGCCACACAAAACTTTGTGGGACTGCAATAGTTTTTGAGAATGGAAGTTCTCCTTTCTAAAAGCATCTTTTATATACGTTGTTCACTAGGATTCTCCTGATCAAATCTAAATAGCTGGTTCGAGACCAATTTGCAAATTAACAACACTCAGTGCTGGATTGTTGTTGTTTTTAACAAGCTCTGAAATGTGAACATCACCCTGCCCATTTTATACATGCCCATATAAAGCGGAGTGATAGGACACTTTAGACTTCTGTCAGAAAGTGCAATGCTAATATCCCTCTTGAGGAGAGGGGGAAGCCTCTGCCGTCTGGCCTTCAGAGCAGAATTGTACTGGATTTTTCTTCTCTTTGGAGGATGAGGCAGACATATGGTGTGCACAGGCATATTGCAAATGATGAAACACAGCTGCCTTTTCATCAAACTTAGCAAGTCAAATGGGGGTGGGATGTGTTTCCTGCAAAAATGGGTTAAGCATATCAGAACCTTATTTTTCTTCCATCTGATCCTGCACACAGCTGGGACCTGTATCTCTTATGACAACGGCACTCTCCCTTTTGAGTATAACCCCCTGGCACCTCACGGATGGCAACAGGCTCCCGCCCCTACTACATTTATTGGCAAAGCGCCCTCTTAAGCATCTTTGTAGGCTGAGAACAAGAAGCTGTGCTACTCATCTCAGGATAGGATTCTATTTTCTTCTGAAAAGGCTCTGTATGAGATTTCTTCCTGTCTATTGGACACTAGTTTTGGCACTTAATTAGAAACAGTTGTTTTATGAATCAATTGTCTTCTCTTGGCTATTGTGTCATTCACAGTGCCAAATGGTTTAACAACATCCTGTGGGCACGGCAGACTCATTGTTTGTTGGCGGCAACAGAGTTATTTAGAGACCTTCCTCTACCTTTAACCTTATCAGGGCACATAAAATTCTAGATTTCACTGAGATAGTACTACACTCTTAGAATTGTCTCTGTGTGATCCTGCACAATTGGTGTATAGGTTCATAGTGGACAAGTCAAACAATTAGGAGTCTGTACAGCCTCTCTCTGACCCCCACCCCCACCCACATTTGAGTCCCCCCCCACTTATGGGATTTAAAACATCCCATTGTTATACATTTGTTAAATATGTTTTTAATTTGTTTGTTTAACAAGGAAGATCTGCTTCTTAAACTTAAGTCTTGCTGCTGAAAGACTGGTGGGTGGGTGTGTCTCCTACGGTGTCGAAGTTCAAAAATACAAATACTTATTTTCTTTCTCTGATGAAGAATGCAAGAAGTCGTCCAAATTAACTTCAGAAATATTGAGACACAACAACTGTTTTGAGCTGGAAAAGTCAAATATAACAATATAAATACAAATGTTTTGCTTTTTCAGTAAATCTACCATCCAAGCAAACAAATGCACTGAACTGTATGATGCAATAAGTATCCCCCCCCCACCATGCACAGTGTATGGTGGATGGCTAAGACACAAAAGTCCACTTGACACACTTCACCAGACAAGACAAAACCTGATTACAATCTTGAGATCTTATTTCCTCTCCATTCCATTTAACGTTGTCTCTGAGAGTGCAGTCTTTGCGTGCCTGTTGTCCCCAAGGAATATGACCGATCTGCCCCCATCGCTAGCACTTCTATCTGTGGCTAAGTAGATGAATAATCGACAAACCAGTGCATGAAAAATAAGGCAAGTCTAGGGACCTGGAATGACATTGACTGCCATCTACGAACCATTAAAATGTTTTCCCGTGGCACGGTTCCTGTTTTTGTCTTTATGAAATATTTCTCTGTACATGAGCCAGACAGACATTCACTGTACTTTGAGAAATCTCAGTTCTTGCTTCTTTCATGTATGCTCCCAGCTTCAGATGCTAAAAACAGCGGGTGGCACTAGACAGCATATATGAAAAAAGGATGGTACGCTTGATTTAACTGTTTGTGATTTTGGACTACACTAAATCCTAGTGCAGTAAAGTTTCAATGGGCTCAGAAGGAACAGCAGTTCTCCTCATAAGCCACACTTCTTGGTTGAAACAGAATTGATGAAAACAGCATGGAAATAAGCATATAAGCAAAAAAGGAGATGGTGGCAGCTGAACAAGTTCAGGATCTCCTGGATTAAAGCGATGCCCTCAACCCATGCCAGTTTGGGCTCAGCCCATGCCATGACATGGAGACAGATTGTCGTGCAAGGCCGAAGGAGGTTGATGGGGCGAGATATCTTTGTAGGGTCCTCTTTGATCTCTCACCGACCTTTGGCACCATTGACCACAGTATCTTCTTGAGGAGGTTCTCCGAATTGGGGGCCAGGGGCTTTGCTTTGGCATGGCTTCAGTCCTTGGAGGCCTGGCCTCAGAAAGTAGAAATTGATGAAATAGTCCATCCCTTGGTCCCTCAGTTATGGAGTTCCACAGGGATTGATCATTGCACCAATGTTATTCAATATCTATATGAGGCTGCTGGGGGGGGGGGGGTTATCAGGAGTTTTGGAGATTCATGTCACCAATATGTTGATGATCTACAGCTCTATCTCTCCTTTTCACCTTCTGCAGTGGATGCTGACCTCTCCCCTGAGTGGTGCCTAGAGACCATGCTGGAATGACAAATAGACTGATGTAGAACCCAGGACCTCTTCATGTCGGGGTCCCTGATGTTTGTGGGTTGGGAAACTCCCTCTCTTTGGGGAGAGCATGACTCTTCCTGCTCAGACTGAGGTTCACAGCTTGGGCATTCTTCTGGACCCAGCACTGCCCATGGAATCCCAGGTAGCATCTGTGCTCCATTCTGCCCTCTTCCACCTGCACTAAATTCCTCAACTGTGTTCCTATTTGGATACCGGGACCCTCAATATACTGGTTCATGCATTGGGAGTCTCAAGGTTAGACTACCGCAATGCTCTGTACATGGTGCTGCCCTTGAAACTGATATGGAAGCTTCAGTTGATCCAGAAATTGACGGGTTAGTAAACAACAATATCACCAATTCTGGCCTTTGCACTGGTTGCAGATCTGCTTCCGCATTGACTTCAAGGTACAGTGGTACCTTGTATAAAGGAATTAATTCGTTCCAAATGAAATTATGTTAAGCAAATTTTCCTTTATACAAACTCCTATAGGAATGCATTGAAAATGGAGTAATCCCATTTTTATGTTGTATGGATTTTCCCCATAGGCGATTATGTTAAGCAAATTTCCCCTATCTCTGGAATTTTTTATGTTGTACAGATTTTATGTTATACAAGCTGTTTGTTATACAAGGGTCCACTGTATTATTATTAACATGCACAAATGATACACATGAGTGTGTTCTGCATCTTCCTTTCTCTTCAAGCCATGTCATACAAAGTCATACAAATATTTCTACATGTTATTGATGGGGAAATGAAGAATGGGGAGTGCTATTTGTCATGGCATCACCATGTTGGTGGTGAGCTTCATAATAAGTGTTTGTTTTGTGGTTGTCTTTGCACTGAGGTAATCCGAAAGTATTTTTCTCCCATAAGAATTCCTGCATTACGAGAGTACTACAGAGATCATTATACATCTCCACAAGAAGATTCTATTGTATTGCTCATACATTTGGAAAGAAAAATATTTACTCTGGAGATATATGTATAGTGTTATTGTTAATGTTAAAAGAACTCCACCCTTCATAGGGAATGTAATTTTGAACCCAAGAACTGTGAAAGTTCTGCTTTTTTTCCTCAAAGGAATTGCAATTCTCAGTTGGAGTTCTTTGCTTGGCTTTGCTTCTAAACAGGAAATGGAACAAATAAATAAATAAATGATTTTCCTCTTTGCAGAAAAGGTCAGTTTGTGTCAGGCTTTTCTCATGTATATTCTATCTGAAGCATTAACAAAGTAAATCTCACAACTAAAACACTGAAGGCCAGCGGGAAATAGAAACCACATATTCTTTCTCTCCTTTTTTAAAAAAGAAAAAAAAAGTATTTTTCCATTTAAACAGAAATCGCTTTTCAATTTCACCAGTGTGAATGACAGCATGAAATTTTAGAAAACAAATATAGCCTGGACATTTAGTGCTAACTATTAATTATTTAATGCTCACAATTCACGGGATGAAACACTTCAGCATGTCTTTCAGCTAAAAATATCCCATCAAATGGTAGCTGGTATTTTATGAAACTACACAAAATTCTCTCACAGACAAAATCATAAACAGCACTTCTCAAGGCGGGGCTAGGAAACTTTTGTGGCACCATTTGGCCTTATTTGCCTGCGAAGTCAAGGGGCAGTTTCACACCTCCATACCAAGTGCTGTCCCTTCCCATCCATCCATCCATCCTCCTTCCATCACCAACACCCATTTCAAGTCTCCTTGTGTCCTGGGACTCATGGAATTTTACATCTTCCTCTGGAGGGGGGAAAAGAATGTAGGAAGTCAGCCGATTCATTCATCCAACTGAAACCGACAGGAAGAATTGCTTCCTGATCTGACTAGAGATCCCTGATACTGCCCAGCAAACTCCCAGACAGTAACTAAAGCCTAACTCAGCTGAGCTTCTAACATCAGATGTTCTAGAGCAGGCCTGCCCAACAGGTAGACCGGGGGCTACCGGTAGCCTGTGAAGGGTTCAAAAGTAGCCCGCCAACCATCACTAACAAATGTGAGGGGATAAATTCTCCACCTCTACCTCCCCCACCCCAAGGACCACCACTGCCCCAGCAAAGCTCTGGGTCTGCCAACCCACTGTCTCAGCTGAGCGGGGCAGCTCAAAGGCCATGGCACAGTCCCCTGCTCTCTGTACCAGCCAGATGATCAGCACGCCACTGTCTCATGACCAATTGGGTTGTTGGTGTAGAGCAGAGGAAGGGGAGTCGAGGGGATCACGAAGGGCGGGAACATGGACGTGCCCACCTCCTTTGCATGGTGACGTCCCCCTCTTCTCCCCCCCAGGAGAATTGTTCCTCCCATCCTCCCATCCTCCTCATCCTCATCCTCCTACCCACCCCCCAGCTGCCTCACAGAGACTGTGACCTGGCGCTCCTCCTGCTCCCCTTCTGAGCCATTTCCTCCTCCTTGTGCCACCGTGACATGTGATTGCCCCCACTGCTGGCTTGACCCATCCCAGCTGCACAGAGAACATGGCAGAAGTGATTGAGTGCTATGGGCGGCAGCAGCAGTGGCAACAAGGGGGCTGGAAGGAAAAAGGAGAAAAACAGGAGAAGTAGAGTCAAGTCAGGCCCCAGGCGGGTTGGGAGAGAAAGTGCACCTTTTGAAAAAAAATCTTCCAGCAGCCCAGGCAAACGGAAGGGGCAATTTGTGCAAGGATGCACGCACCTCCCTTGTACCCGTCCACACCGGCTTGAGCATTCAAGGGCATACTACAATGGAAATGTCTCCATTCTGCTAGGCTGCATAGATCTTTCAGGCAATAAATGCCAGGCTCTTCCTAGTCATATAATTGTACACATTTACATATAATTTCATCTCTTGACTTGTGAACACTAAATAATTAACAGTTATCACTAAATTTCTAGGCTATTATTTGTTTTCTAAAACTTCATGCTATCATCCACACTGGTTAAATTGATCAATATATCTTGAAGTTCCGGGGATGGTAAATTTTAAATGGGTGCTGTTATTTGCTAATATTCCAACAAAGGTCTGGACTAGGACATCATCTGATGTGAGTTATCCGATGTGAAGTAGCTCATCCGATGTGAGTTATCCATATGAAACATCTTCAAAAATTGTTCTTTGAGAGTTGATTGTATTGAACAAAAACATTGGTTTGAACCCCTGGACCAGTGTTCTATCAATCAAATTAGCTCTTTCTTGAAGGTTTTCTTTATTCCTCGTTTCTATACCTATTCTAAAAAGGGGTTTGACTTCCCTTTTATATTTTGCTATTCTGGAAACAGCAGCTTTTGGTTTCCTCCAAATTACTATAGGCAAACCCCAGCCAACATGAAGCGCATGCAAGAGCTATTGACTTCCAAGCGTTTGACTCCTGAAGCACATGCTTAGCTCTTTTGCCATGAAAGCAATCAGATGTTAAAGTGCTACACTTTACCTTGATTGTGATCTGGGTTATTATTATTTTTAATCTTACACCCTAAAGAGATTAGATTTCCCTGTAGCAAGTAAATCATTGAAAATAAAGAGTCTTATGACATATTGCCAGAATTATTGTAGCACACATCTTCATGGATTCAAGGCTTCTTCATTAGAAAGCTATGGCTGAATTAATCATTCAGGCTTAGTGGAAGAAGAAGCCACTCAGTAGATTTTGCTCTGACAGCCCAAAAGAGCTAAGCACCAGGAGGTTCAGAGACCCAAAAGTTGTTGCTGTCATGGTCATTTTGTCTAAAACACCCAGAATTCTCAAAGTATCATAGCTAATCCTCATGCTAGGTAGAGCATTCTGTGATCCAAACAAATAGCTTTTCAAAGCTCCACGGAGGTTGATAACATTAAAGAATGTCTGCAGATGTTAGGTGAATGTATACCATGTTTGGGGCAGATCGTTATTCTCACATTTCTTATTTTCCTGCTTTGAGCTGTTTTTTGGGGGCGGGGGGAAAGTATTAGGGAAAATGTTTAGTAATGGGAATATTGAGTTAAAGGCTTGGATGGTTTACCCAAAATTATACATTTGAGTTTCACTGAAGCTTTGGATCCAGCAGAATCAGGGTTGCCACCAAGTCACTCCCAGAAGAGACCATGTCTTCAAGTCATTTCAGGCTTATGGGGGGACTCCAAAAGGTTTTGGAGGTCTGTGAGATATTTAAGGAGCAGTTTACCACTGCCACTCCACAGTGACCTTTCACAGCTGACAGGGCATCTGAACTCAGGTCTTCTGAGCCCTCACTGGACAAAATGACTGACAATAATAATCCCTCCTTTGAATAGGTCAGAGTGTGACCCACCTGTCAGAGACCCCAAGCAGATGCCAAACCCTCCTTCTTTTCTGATCTTATGACCCTATTGATTCTGCAATGTAGGAGGATGCCTGTCCAATCTCTTGCACTGTGATTGGCTTTGGGGGGATGTTTATGAATGAGCAGCTGTGTGAAGAACATATCCAGGGAATTTTTCTCCCTGTGGGAACACACTGCCAATGCTTTTGTAGTGCAGCCTGGCTCACTACAACTATTTTTCTGAGACTGATATGTAGTTTAGTGCATCCAGGGGAGACTTAAGCAATAGCAGTCACAGACAAGCAAAGCAACTGCCCCAAACATAAGAATTCACAAGTAGCTACAGGAAGCCCAACCTGGACTGAGACATGAGTGGAGGTGGAGCAGCTATTGAGAAGAGTTATTTGCATGATCAAAAAGTAGTATGTTCAGTTTGGTTGGTCACTTCTTTGCAACAAAACAAGCACTGTGGCTTGATACAAAGTGAGAGAAGAGAAGGTGCAAATAGCCTGAATTACACAAACTGAGAAGAATGCCACAGATAGAAGATTTGGAACTTTATTATTTAGTTAATTCTTTTTGTATTGAAACTCCAGTCTGAGAACTACAATTCCCAGAATCCTGTGACCAGCGAGGAAATTAGAGTGTATGTGTATAGATCTACAAAGTAAGATATATAAGTTTACTATATACGTATACTCCAAAATTGTTAGGCATGTGCATTAAGCATAGGCTGGCATAGTTAGAGCAACAATCTTGGATTGTCTATGATAAAGAAGGGGATATGAAAGAGGTTCTGGAAGAGTTATGTTAAACTGTGGAGAGTGTTGCATCACTAGAACCAACCCTAGCATTACAAACCCGAGCAACTATTATAGAAGCATCAGTATATAATGATGTGAAATGCTCAATATGATCTTACAAGTTGGTCCACAAGTACTCTGACATCACACAAGATTGTCATGGAGGAACATAAACATTAATAAGCATTAATAGATTCCTAGCGATATTCAAAATCAAGGCAGAGGCTATCCTGTTGGGAAAGTCCCATGTCATTACCACTGCCTGCATCTTTGTTGATATAAACGTGACTAAACTGCTCTTAGGTTTCCCTCCTTTGTCGATGGAGAGTGCATTAGAAGAATATGTCACATAGCCATTATTTATTTAACAGAAGATCTGGCCCCACTGATGTTATTAGATACTTTTCAGTTGGAATGGAAGAAGCATATAATTGAAGTGATATCAAATTTAGGCTATTCTCCTAGTACACTTATAGCAATGGGTCTTACAGAAGCCATGAATGTGGTGAAACTAAGGGTCTAGATGGAATATAGAATTACAGAACCATGCTGGCCAGTTGTGGAAATACAACTTCCTTTTGAAATCTGCCTTTATCATCTCTCCCTACTTAGCCAGTCTTATCTAATCTAATGCCAGAAGGGCTTTTGCACTGGCTAGATTCAATGCACCACCTTCCAAGCTTTTGGAGGGAAGGTTTCAAGATTTGCTTCCATCAGACTGTATTTGCCCACGCAATAGTGACCGGGTTGAAACAGTTGAACACCCTCTTATATTATTCCTGTTATAGGGATCTCCTCATGGAGCTCTTATTTCCTATTATCTGTAACTTTCCAGGGAGATCAGAGGAATTCTATCTACAATTACTACTTTGTGACAATATCCATAATATTATCAGAAAAGTGGCTAAATTCTGTGTGGCAGCAATAGTGACTCACAAACAGATGTATGGGCTCTGACCGAAGATAGAAAATAAGACCTCTACACCATAACCCTCGTCATGGTTTTATCTTAAAGATATAGATTCAGCTTAGATGAGTATGTAATTTATGAACCTGTAGGTAAGGGTTTATTCATTATGTTTTTAATGGCAGAATGTATAATTTTGTACTTATTTCAGATTTCAAATTGTATTTATTTATTGCAATTTGTTTGCAATTTGTTTATTACGGTCTTTGACCCTAATAAAGCTATTCATTCATATATATGTATGCTCACATCTAGGTCCTGTTAAGTTCCCTTGTATAGGCTTCCACTTAAGGATGCATCACAGAGAGGGGCTAATCAGAGGAAAAGATAGAGGACAATCTTGGCCCAGTTACTTATATTTGCCCTTTCTGACCTGCTGCTCACCTGACTTGTAGCAATGGGCACCATATTCTACTAGTTAGGCTTGCTCTGTTAAGTATCTTTTGATGAAATCACCAGGAATTTGGAATGATTAACTTCAACTAAAGCTTGGCCATAATTGGAAGCAGATCACTAAAAGATATCAATCACTTAAAAAGGGATTTTTTAAAAAAAATTGAAAAGATAAATGATAAAAATCCACATATAGCATGAGGTCTCAAAGTTTGTGTGTAAGTAATATAAATGTATATCTTTACCACCTCCCATGTTTTAAGGAAAGATGTTATTTTGATTTTTTTTAAATGCAGAAAAGATTTCAATACTGATAGCTATTGCCCTGGAATGCAGCTAAGCACTAAACCATTTCCATATGGTGAAGAAATGCAGTATATATGCTTTAATTTCTGTAATAGGTTCCAGAAAACAGAGCATATAACACATTAGAATGGCAGACAAAAAGTGGCCATCGGCTCTCCAAAATATTTTGAGGCAAACTCTGTTACCCTTGAATACATTCCAGCACAGACACCATTACACAGAAATATGAGGCTTGCTACTTTCCCATATTGATTTCATTATTAACTTATTCCCCACATGCGATTTTTTTGTTTTAGTTAAATTGTATTTACTTTCAGCCTGTCTCTCCAGCTATGTTGCTTGTGCTGGGAAACTTCCAGCATCTATACCACAGAGTGAACCAGTCAAGATAATAAGAAGGGCAGATTCTGACCAGTATACCGGTTTCAGGCTGCGGAGTTCCCACAGCCCTTGCTGGGCCAGAGAATCTATTCATTTAAACACATAATCTAAGATTAACAGTGTCCACTCAGGAACTTTTCTAAATAAGTCTTTCTTGAAAAGTTGTGTTTATTATGCAACACAGACACCTCAGGAACACACTGTCATTAAATTCCCAAAAGCAAAGCATGTTTGTTGGAATTTTTTCAAGGTAAGGAAAGGCATTGGATTCCAACCTCGGGTCCCCAGGTGTTCTTGGACTATAACTCCCAGAAGCCTTCATTGCTAGCTGTGCTGGCCAAGATTTCCAGGAGTTATAGTCCAAGAACACATGGGAACCCTAGGTTGGGAACCACGGTCTTAGAGGACAACTACATTGACAATGTGGGAAATGCTCCAGGACTGAGATGATCAAATCTGCATTATTTTCTGTTGACTACATGACATACGTGTGTATGACAATCATTCCAGAGTTTTCCCCACCTTGTATCTGTTCTTTTTTCCTCTACTTTTTTTAAAAAAATCATTGACTGCATTTACATTGGTTCAGATGATTCAACTTCTCGAGCTGATACAATAGACAACCAGAAGCTATCTGTTCCAGATTCCTGGTTCAAGATGGGGAGCAAAGGGGCATGCATAGGGGTGTCCATTTCCCTCAGATGTGCACTCCTTTCCTCCATCATTTATTTGCTGGAATATTGAAGGACCACAAGAAAAGGAAAGAGAGAGAGAGAGAGAGAGAGAGAGGAGAGAGAGGAGAAAGATCAGCAGAGAGGAAGAAATTGGCAACAATTTATTTATGTATTTATTTTGAATATTTTACCCCACCTTTCTCTTTGGAAAAGGACTAACCATTGTTTGTAGCTTCTTAAGATAGCTCTCCTCTGGTCATGCTTCCTGAAAAATCTATGTGGCTACAGTAGAGATTCCTTAACAAGGTACTAAGAAGTGTAGATTGGCAATTTCCTCCTCTCTTTGCTGATTCGTGTGTGATTACGGAAGTTAATTCATATGAGGAAGCCTGACTCCTGGGTGCAAATTCACAGTTGGTTACTTTGCATTTTTTATGCTGTGTAGTCACACCCTTACATCAATTTTAGCTTCTTTGTTCTGTTCCTGAATAAACAAAATTAAGAAAATGTTCTTGAATTTGAATTATTAACCTCAAAATCCCTCATTGAAATAAATAAGCACCCCCCCCCAAACAAACAAAAATCCGCATTTGTTGGAAAAAGTACTGGTGTTGATTTGTTCCCTTTTCAAAAGAAATCAGCATTAATTAAATACCTCCCAAATAATGTGTTACAGGTAATACTATTACCTGTAGTGTGTCACTTCCATTTGTGTACCTGTAAAATATAAGTTAACACTGTCTAATGAATATTCAAAACCAGGCAGTATTGTGTCCTTGTGTTTCGAACCTAGTGGGACATCCTGAGTCTAGACCTGTATAGAATTGTAGTATCAGGTGTAAAAAATATCACTGTGTTAACACTGTATTCAACAAAAGAATAAGTCACCTTCTTGTTTTTTTTTATCAATCATAAGAATCACCTCTGAACATCATTAAATACATGAACTATTTTAATGATAATTAGAATATGGTGTCCACTCATAACTGTTTCCTTTGATCCTTTCACAAGAGGCATGATTCACTGTTCCAAAGGTTAAGAACATGATGTGTTCACATGATGCTGCTTCTTTCAAGCCACTGCCAAATATAAGGTCTCTCTCAGGGGGCATAATAAATGTGTGCACCCTTCTAGGAACGCACTTTTGTAACTCCATGCACAGTCTTTGATCAATCGCTTCCACTTTTGCACATTCCAGCACCTGGCCTAAGCAGGGGTCTGAACTGGAAATGATAATCAAAGCAGCTGTATGTGATCAGCACTGAGAATAAACAGCTGGTGGTCAGACATCCTCATATTTTACTCCTTCCTAGTGTGTACACTTGAGAAAGCCAGATAAATCATCTGCACCAAGGGAGGGAGAGGGAATGAAGGTTAGGGACTGCAGATCATATTTTGCAAAATACAAGTGATATTAAAAATAGAGAAATGGTTGTCATCCTGATGCATGTACCAATACTTCATAGACATGGTAAGGGCACAGAGAAAAAAAATCATCTTTGGCTACACACACACATTCAGATTGTTCAGACCTCAAGCTATTTCCATCCTGAGAATGTCAGCAATTCGTAGAAAAGCAAACTGAAATGAAATGCCACCCCCTCAGTTGCCCTGTCCAAATGCAATACGTGTGCTTAATTCCCCAAATTGGCAATAGAAATGGGAATGAACTCCTGGTTCAGCAGTATGTGCCTAAATAACAACAAATACAGTGGTACCTTGTATAAAGGAATTAATTCGTTCCAAATGAAATTATGTTAAGCAAATTTTCCTTTATACAAATTCCCATAGGAATGCATTGAAAGCAGAGTAATCCCATTTTTATGTTGTACGGATTTTCCCCATAGGCAATTATGTTAAGCAAATTTCCCCTATCTCTGGAATTTTTTATGTTGTACAAATTTTCTGTTATACAAGCTGTCTGTTATACAAGGTACCACTGTACATCGAAGTTGTCATATAGTTTATTTTTTTTTTCAAGTGTTTATTGTGATTATATTTACACAATGAGCATCCATCAATAAAAATCATATAGTTTATATACTGTATCTTGGTTCAATCATCAAACCAAATGAAGACTGCAGCCAAAAAAATCAGGAAAAGACTCAGAGGGGCAGCAATGAAGGGATTATAAAAGACCATCAGATGTACTGATGTGTCACTGGAGAACAAGACAATCCACACTATTATATTTCCAGTCACATATGTGAAAGCTGAACAGTTAAGAAAGCTGATGGGGGGTGGAGGAGTGGATTTGTTTGAAATGTGGTGCTGGGGGAGAGCTTTGCAGGTACACTGGATTACCAGAAAGATGAACAAGTGGGTCCTAAATTGAAATCAAGCATGGACTATCTCTGGAAGCAAAAAATGCTGAAAAAGAGGTTGTCCTACTCTGGGTACATTATGAGAAGGCAGGATTCTCTGGGGGGTGGGGTGGGGGTGGGGGAATAAGGCTGGGAAAGATGAAAGGCAGCAGAAAAAGAAGAGAACCAGGTAGAAGATGAACTGATTCCATAAAGGAACCCACAGGGTTGAGTTTAGAAATGCTGAGCAAGACTGTTGGGGACAGGACATTTTGGTGATCACTCATTCATTGGGTGACCATACATCAGAGGTGATTTCATGATGCATAAAACAACAACATTCCCAAGCTGGAGAGGGCCATATTGTACCCCCATAATGATTAAAGATGTGGCGTCTCAAGGAAGAGGCATGAAGGAAGAGGTAGTAGCAGCCATAATGCTGCACAGAGAATTAAGCCCAAATTCTAAATAATTAACCATTCAAAGTCTGTTTCCATTGGTTTCAGTTTTTTCCCATTCTCCCCCATTCAATATGTTTTTTTTTAAAAAAATCTTCACTTGTTTCCATCTTGGATAAGAATATATTTGTAATTTTGGTGTATTGTTTTAACATGCAAATTCAGATGAAATTCCCAGGGAAATATCCATGGCTGCTAGTTACAGCAAAAGAAAAAGGACTAACGACTTTTGTTTAGCACAGTCTTGTCTAGACTTGTGAGCAAGTGTTTTACAGTCAACAAAAACTTGATGTCAACAAGTTTTCAGACTTTTTTTTGTTAGACAAAGCTCTTGTATACCTGTAGCTATTGGATAAGAGTGGGTCAGGCTAAATAGGGTCATTGGGAACCCAGGTATTCCACATGGTGGATTCCTTGCATCTAAATAGCATATAGACCTCCAACAATCCTATTTGGTCCACAGCAGCCCACTGCCCATTTTCTAAAACTATGAAATGTCTTAGGAAGAGAGCCATTTCGGGATGATGGCAGATTCAGCACTTCAACCACGTTGTGGAGGGGCTGAGGAACTGAAGAAGACTTTTAAGTGTGTAGCAAAGCAGCAAACATGTACTGTTATCACTTGAAAAACAGAATTAGATGTCAAATTATAAATTAGACATTCATCTTGGATATGTATATAAGAAAATACACATATTAATACTTGTATTACACACACTTAATGCTCTTTTTAAAGTAATGCAGTGCATATTCACTATTTTAATACATATAATTTAAAAAATTGGCCCCTCACTATCATTTACAGTTGTTGAAAAATAAATATGACCAAACTGTAGTATTTTGCTAAGAAGTGGTTAATGGATGCAAAAAGAATTCAGTTTCTGCGAATTTCCCTGGCTTGGTGCCACATTTTGAACAGTAGTGAGCACAAGAGGGTATCCTGTAGACAGTCTTTATGGGTGCCATTGTTGTTGCCCTTTGCTGTGGAAAGCCTGGCATCCTTTTTCATCTCAGCACAGTGGGCATTATATCGTGCAGAACTATTGTACAATTCCCTGGCATTTTAAATCACAGATAAGGATGCATAATATCCCATATTTATTGTGAAGGTAATCAAGTCATATAATCACATATCAGAAGTGACATGATGCCATAGCATACCTGGAGATTTTTAATTAAGTAATCTTAATTATCAGGCAATTGTATAGTGAGAAAACAGATGGAATGGTTGAAACTATGACAGGATATAGACACAAAAGCTCCACTAACATCAAATAAGACCATCATGAACCACAAATTAAAGAACAGTAATTTCGTATCTTAAAGCACAGCAAAGCAAAGCGTTCTGCTTATATACCACCCCATACCACTTCAAGTAGTCTCTGGGCAGTTTACAGTTTTAATTACAGTAATCAGTACACATTGCCCCCCCTGCAAGCTGGGTACTCATTTTACTGACCTTGGAAGAATGGAAGGCTGAGTCAACCATGAGCCTGCTACCTGGGATTGAACCCCAGGTTGTGAGCACAGTTTTAGTTGAAGTACAGGCATTGCGGAGGGATTAGTCAGGTAAGAAGAACTCGGGCCAGGCACTTACTGCCTGTTCCCCATTCTGATCTGCCCCCCCCCCCCGCTCACCACCATGTACCTGGGTGCCATCCCACCAGCACCTCTGACCTGTCCTGCCTCCTGGTTAATGCCAGGTCGGTTCATAATAAAACACCTCTCATCCATGACACGACCTGGCATGTACCTTTGTGCCCCCCCCGGGTTTCAGGTCCAGTGGGTAGGCAGGTCGGAGGGTAGGGGTGACGGGGTGGCCATCGTCTAAAGGGAATCCCTTCATGTTAGCAGTTCTGCGACAATGGTGTGTCCCAGGGTTGAATGTCTCCATCTATCAGTGGGTCAGCAAGATAAGTTTGGCATTGTTCTGGTGTACCGTGCTCCCTGCAACCCAGCACAATCCCTTCCAGAGATTGCAGAGTTGGTCTCGGCTGCCTTGTTGAGGTCCCCCCGCCTTCTGGTGGTTGGGGACTTCAGCGTGCATGCCAAGGAGGAACTCTCTGGTGCGGCTCTGGAATTCATGGAATCAATGACTTCCATGAATATATCTCAGCATGTTGTGTGCCCCACCCATAGAGCTGGCCATACCCTAGACCTGGTGTTTTCCTCCATGTCGTCAGATTCTTGTCTGAGGGTCAGGGGTGTTCTGCCCCTGCCCGTGTCATGGTCGGACCATCACCTGCTAAAATTTTCCCTGTCGATCGCCCCCCCCACCCTGTGGGGAGCGTCGGCCCTATATTTGGGCCCAACCCCGTAGGCTCCTGGAACCTGCCAGGTTCAGGGAAGTCTTAGGGGAGCTTTCTGGCGGCCTGGCAGACGATCCGGTCGATGCCTTGGTGGATAGGTCGTACGAGGGGACCACCGGGGCGGTGGACCAGATCACCTACAAGCGCCTCCTGCACTGTGGAGACCGCTCCTCTCCGTGGTATATGGCTGAGTTGCAATCAATGAAACAAGAATGCAGGAGGCTAGAGGTCATTTGGAGGGCAAACTGGACGGAAGAGAATAGGGCTGCACTTAAGCAGCTGACTGGCCACTATCTTCGCGTGATCAGGGATGCTAGAACATCCTATGTCTCCCTGAGAATTGGCGAGGCCTCGAACTGCCAGGCAGAGCTGTTCTGGGTGGTTCGAGACCTCTCCAATCCCAGTCAGCTGAGACCTCCTCCTAGTGATTTCACTAGCAAGCAATTTGCAACCCATTTTAGATCCAAAATAGAGGCCATCCGTTCCGACTCCCCCCCCCGTTGCTCTAGTCCATCCCCTGAGATCCCTGGGGCCTCACCCGTCCGTTCTCCCCTCCTGGATGAGTTTGGGCCAGTGTCTCCAGCGGAGGCCTCCAGAGCTATGGCTTGTTGCTGGCCGGCGGCCACTCCCTTTGACCCTTGCCCGGCCTGGCTCATTAAATCTGCCGAAGGGAACATGCCTGAATGGGTTTCCGCTATTGCCACAGCCTCTTTTGGGGAGGGTTGTTTCCCCGCCCATTTAAAGGAGACTGTGGTGAAACCCACCCTGAAAAAACCTGGCATGGCATCGGACGATCTATCCAGTTACTGTCCGATCGCCATTGTTCCCTTCCTGGGCAAGGTTGTCGAGAGGGTGGCTGCTGTCAGGCTCCAGTCATATCTGGAGGAAAATTGTATCCTGGATCCCTTCCAGTCTGGTTTCAGACCTCTTCGCAGGACTGAGACTGCCCTGGTCGCTCTGCAGGATGACCTCCTCAGGGAGGCTGACAGGGGGTGTTCCTCCCTGCTGGTTCTCCTTGATCTGTCAGCTGCCTTTGATACTGTCGACCACGGTAACCTGCTGGTCCGGCTGGCCGAGGCAGGAATTGGGGGTCAGGCTTTGTCCTGGCTCCGTTCCTTCCTTGGCGCCTGGACTCAGCGGGTTCAGCTGGGTGATGACTTGTCGGCTCCTTGGACTCTCCCTTGTGGGGTGCCCCAGGGGTCGGCAATCTCACCCATGCTGTTCAACGTTTATATGAGGCCGCTGGCGGAAGTCATCAGGAGATTTGGAGTTCACTGTCATCAGTACGCTGATGACACGCAGCTCTATCTCTCCTTTTCGTCTTCTGCAGTGGAGGCAGTTTGCTCCCTTAATCTGTGCCTGGAGGCAGTTCTGGAATGGACCAGAGATAACCGGCTCAAGCTGAAGCCAGAGAAGACTGAGGTTCTGTTCTTCGTGGCACCCTCGTCTGGTTACAATGGCCCCTCCCTAAACTGGGGGGTGTTTCCCTCCAGCCTATGGACAGGGCCAGGAATCTGGGCATGGTCCTGGACTCAGCCCTCTCCCTGGAAGCCCAGGTGATGGCTGCTTTCAGGGCCACTTTTATCCATCTCCGCAGGATCGCCCAGATCCGCCAGTACCTTGATGAGTCCTCCCTGAGGACAGTTGTGCAGGCCCTGGTGATCTCGAGGATCGACTACTGCAATGCCATCTACGTGGGGTTGCCCTTGACCCTGGTCCAGAGGTTACAGTGGGTGCAGAATGCAGCGGCCAGGCTGGTGGTGGGTGCCCGTAGATTCGAGCACATCACCCCAGTTCTGGCTCTCTTGCATTGGTTCCCCGTTGTCCTCCGGATCAGGTTCAAGGTCCTGGTTTTGACTTTCAAAGCCCTCCATGGCCTGGGACCAGAGTATCTGGTGGAGCATATCTCTCAGAGATCAACTGGGACCAGACCCACGAGATTGGCGCAGGCGCGCTCAATGAGGATGGCCACACCCAGAGAGGCGTGGAAATCGTGTACGCATGACCGCACCTTCTCTGTGGTGGGCCCCATCCTATGGAACCATCTACCCAGTGAGCTGCGCCTGGCAGAGTCCCTGCCCGCCTTTAAAAAGGCCCTGAAGACTCATCTCTTCTGGGAGGCGTTTGGCAACTTTTTATTTAGTGGTTTTTTGTTTGTTTTTTTGTTTTGCCCGTGCTTCTTTGCTTGGGCCATGCCCGCCATCTTGTCCTCTTCTCTTTTTCTTGTGCTTGCCTGTTCTAGCCGCCCAGGGTTCCCTTCCAGGAAGATGGGTGGGGTATAAGATTAACAAATAAATAAATAAATAAATAAATAAATAAATAAATAAATAAATAAATAAATAAATAA
>JAHTLZ010000122.1:2160569-2176762 GCA_023846285.1 Phrynocephalus versicolor
TAAATAAATAAATAAATAAATAAATAAATAAATAAATAAATAAATAACCACTGTGCCATGAGGCTTCTGAATATATACTCTCTATTATTTTTAATATAGTTTAAATACTTTTATAATCAGAAACAGAATCATTTTACCATCACAAATTTATTTATTTATTTATTTTTGCACTTATATACCGCTCCCAATTCGCCACAGGGACTCTGGGCGATTAACACAAAGTTAAAAACAGTAACATCAAAACAATCTAAGAAAATGCCTGTTTGACCAGAAAGAATTAAATTTTTCTCCTCTTAAGAGTCACCTAATTGGGTTCTGATTGACAGGGTCAAAAGTTCAGATGGCCCAAACTAGGAATTGACATTTGCCCTTTGAAAAATTGAGTCAGGATCCTGGTATCAAAACTCTTGGAGAATGTTTAATGAAAACACTCAGACTTGGGACAAACATAACTGCACTGTCATTTTGTAATGCAGAAATAATTTGAATATGTCTTACAAAATTGTATGTTAATTCCCTGGAATTACTTGGCAAAATACCTCTTTCTGGAACACTGTCACTTCATTATTTACTTTAAAAGAAGTCTTTTTTTTTATTCCTCAGAAAAAAATGTTCTTTCTGACTGCCCTCCAAATATCTCTCTTCCTTCCCAGCTTTGAAGCTCCAACAATGTATTTATTTTGGAATGCTTTTTCTTGCTGGTAAGCCTCTTCCACACAGGCTGTTTATTAAAATGCACTTAGAAATAGGTTTTTTTGTTTTTGTTTTTGATTTGAAGATCAACATTTCAACACCTACAGCCTGGATTCATTTCAATTAAAGAAAGTATTCTCTTTTAATTAGTTTTTTTCAGTATATTTGATCTCATTTAATCTGGGATCATTTAAATGTCCTTGTTTCTTCATGGGCACAGCTTTATATTTTAAAACTCATAACTCAAAAATCCTTTGCCTGAAAATCCCCAAATTTTGCACACACTGTGACAGTTTTAGTGCTGATCTGAAGTCCAGTTTCAAAGGTATACTTTTTGGGGGGGGGGCTACTCACATTTCTGGAATTGGCTCAGAGAATGTTGATTTGCTCTGCTGCACTATAACATCTCTGTGCTGTTGTGCAGCTATAATAAAAGGCAAGATAGTCCTACCCACCTTACTCCAACTGCTAAAGATAACGGCAGAATATTACTTTAATGATAGCACCAAGACTGTATCTTCCTCTGTACTCAAGAATTGTAGGCTAGGTAAAAGGATATGCCTCGGGCCAGTGACAAACACACATCTCTGACCTCACCCATTCTGCCACTACATTTCACCCTTCAAAATCTGCTTCTTCAGGCATCTGCCTCACTTTGCCTAATGACAGAACCAGCCCTATAGAGAACATTATTGTAAAATAAAGTACATAAAACCAGCATTAGGAGTGTAACAACAGTAACAAAAGAAAATAAAAGCAGCACACACTAGCAAAAAGGCGGAGGCACAAACTGCTTTGTTCTGCAATCAAGATATACTACAGTTTGATTGTAACTGCCATTTTCTGCATTCAGAGGCATGACAGCTGAACTGCTCAGTCATTTATATGCAAGTCTAATGATTGGGAAGCCATCAGTAAATAAATACACTTCAGGATGCCGAGGCCTTAAGGTATAAACATGTCAGTCTTCCAACTGCAGTCATAAGCTGCTGACATTTGTAGTCTTACTCTTTGGCATAGACAGTAGTCAATAAAACCAATTGTTAATTTTGTCTCTAGCTCAACAATTCATTCTTCCCAAGCCAAGATCAGTTGGAGTGAGAAATAGGTGCCTGACTTTTATTGGACAGTTAAACCTAGCATTACAGGCTTTTTATGGTGCAAGGGTTATATTTTTAAAACACAGTAAATCTGGCACTGAAAAGCTCATCTGCCAGTTTAAGAGGTAAATCAGCTTTGTGGTAATTCCTGCCATGGTGTAAAATCCAGAAGAGTTACTGTGTTAGTACGTGCTTCATTCTCTAAGAAAGAAACTGCTGGATCATAGACCAGTCCATACCCAACTCCCGTATGAGAGGAGAGTAAGTATCATATGAATGAGTATGGGTAGATAGGCTAGGCTTACTGAAATCAGACATTTCAGTTCCCTGTATGTGGCTTTTAAATTAGGGTTGAGAACACTAGCACATTCTCAGTTGATAGGTGTAAATGTTTACCAGGAACAACTCATATCACACACGTTGAACATGCCTTTACTTACGCAAAAATCCCTCTGTGGTCTTACCTTCCAACAAGGCTAAAATTCACATTTCTAGCCAAGAGATTAATAGCACAGTGGTATTCTCCTTACAAATATAGAAACAGGACATTATCTAAAAACTCCAAGTAATTAACTAGCCATGCTTCACTTTGGCCAACTTCTTCTTCCTTGTCTTTTTACATCTATTTGTCTTTTGTTCCAATTCGCAAGTTTCAAATTTGCATTGCAATGGTGGATTTTCCTCCACCATATCAATCACCATGCATGAGAAACTGTGAAAGAAATGTTCTGAGGAAATGTTTGACTTAATACTACACCATTACAATGGCTGACTCTGTGGGGAACATTTTGAAATGTTGCCAAGTGTTTTAATGAAATGAAAAAGGTGACAAATTTGAGTAAACACATTTTACTTTTCTTCAGTCTAGAATGTCAGTTCTTTGTTTCAGAAGTGCTATTTATTGAGCAGTGACAAGTTTTTTAGTATTCCTGGAACATAAATCACTGCATTCTGTTGATTAATGAACATCTCACCTCATCTGATGAGCTGTATCTGATAGGGAATAAAGCTAGTTAAAGTCAGACTTGATGAACAGTTGACTTTTGGTTGTAAATGGGAACATATTTTTATTATGTTATGTGGCCAGTAATTAGCAATGTACCTGTTAAGGGAAAGAAAAACTAATTATGATAAGCAAAAAAACTTAGTTATCGTTTCAAACCCTGCTGAGCCATTCAGCTTCTACAAAAATTCAGTTCTTTATCACTTTCCATTTGGCCAAAGTTTAAGAATATTATGCCGAGGCTTAACAGAATTGTGTCTGCATATTGTGAAATGTCCATTTATCAAACAATGGGTTTGTTAAATAAGATTGCAAGAACTTAATTTGCTAAGGAAAATATGTGCATACTTCATATTAGTGTTCATTGTGGACACTATGGTTCTTGATGACATTAATGACTCTTGGAAATTGCAGAAGGTGTACTTTGACTAGAGATGGGCATAAAACACCAAAATGGCATTTTATTTAATTTTTCATTTAGGTTTTTTAGTTTTGTATGATTTTTTAAAAAAATTGTTTCATTTTTATTTTGTTTTGTTTTTTGTTTTTTATTTTTTTTACCCTATCGGCCAGTCAGTGCTTTTTTTTTACTAGCACTGACCAGCTGGAGCTCAGGGCCCTGCCGGTAAGTGCTTTTTTTTTTTTTACTAGCACTGACCAGCTGGAGCTCAGGGCCCTGCCGGTAAGTGCTTTTTTTTTTTTTACTAGCACCAACCAGTTGCAGCTCGGGGCCCTGCCTGTTGGTGCTTTTTTAAAAACTAGCACTGACCAAACTCGGTACCCTACCAGTCGGTGCTTTTTTCTTTACTACCGCAGACCAGCTGGACCTTGGGGCCCTGCCCATTGGTGCTTTTTTTTAATTAGGTCAAACCACCTGGGCCTTGGGGCCCTGCCTGTTGGGGTTTTTTTTTTTTTTTTTACCAGTGCCAACCAACTGAAGCTTGGGGCCCTGCTGGTCGGTGCCTTTTTTTTAATTAGCGCCGACCAGCTGGAGCTTGGAGCCCTGCCAGTTGGTGCTCTTTTTTAACTAGTACCGGCCAGCTGGAGCTTGGAGCCCTGCCGGTTGGTGGTATTTTTTTTTACTAGCGCCAACCAGCTGGAGCTTGGGCCCCTGCCAGTCGGTGCTTTTTTTTTACTAGCGCTGACCAGCTGGACCTTGGGGCCCTACCGGTCAGTGCTTTTTTTAAACTAGTGCTGACCAGCTGGAGCTTGGGTCCCTGCCCCTCGGTGCTTTTTTTTTTAACTAGCACCGACCAGCTGGAGCTCGGGGCCCTGCAGGTTGGTGCTCTTTTTTTATTACCACCGACCAGCTGGAGCTCGGGGCCCTGCCGATCGGTGTTTATTTTTTTACTAGCACCGACCAGCTGGAGCTCAGGGCCCTTCTGGTCAGTGCTTTTTCTTACTAGCTCTGTCCAGCTGGACCTCGGGGCCCTGCTGGACGGTGTTTATTTTAAAATTAGCACCAACCAGCTGGAGCTTGGGGCCCTGCCCCTCGGTGCTTAGTTTTAACTAGTGCCCACCAGCTGAAGCTCAGGGTCTGGCTGATCAGTGCTTTTTTTTAATAGCGCCCACCAGCTGGAGCTCTGGGCCTGCTCTGCTGTGCTTTTTTTCTAGTGCCGACCAGCTGGATCTCGGGGCCCTGCCAGTCAGTGCTTTCTTTTTTAAATAGCACCGACCAGCTGGAGATCAGGGCCCTGCCCATCAGTGCTTTTTTTATTAGCGCCACCCAGCTTTGAGCTTGGGACCCTGTCATTCATCGCCTTTTTTTTACTAGCACTGACCAGCTGCCATGTAGGGCCCTGCTGGTGGGCGCTTTCTTTTTTCACCGCCCCAATGAAACAAAACTGTCTCTTTTTGTTCCTTGCCCATCTCTAACCTTAGTGCCATTATTATGTATGTTAGTGGCAAAATCTATACAGGCTATTGAAATAAAGTGGATTGACCTTCCAGAAAGAAAAGGAATCTCTTCCTTTACAGAAAGAATGGCAATTCATTTAATGATGTACAGAGAATGTTCACAAATTCCCCATCACCTGCATCCCTTTTGTACTGTCTTTCACAGGGATCCAGGAAGTATCCAGATCCTTTAAGGAAGATTTTTCAGGGATTCTAGTGACAACAAGGAAACAGCAAAGACCACCTCCCCACCTCTTCCAACATGAACAGCCCATGAATGGAGATCTGTTTATGGACACACTGAATCCAAGAGGTTGTTCTCACTTGAAATTTAGTGTTCTGCAGTTCACAGAATGCTTCCTGAATGAAAGACAAAGGATTTGTGGGAAATGTAGGATTTTCTTTTCTCTTGTGTGGAAATCAATGTTACATTCAATATGTCCACTGAATTGGGTGATACATTTTTTCTGTTTATTGGAAATACCAGACTTTAAGATCCAATGGTCTTTGGTTACAATGTGCAGAACCGAAAGCAAAAAGGACATGTTTTAATAATATTAACATTTGCTATGTAAAATAAATGTCCACTGACATGCTGTGTCCAAATAAGCCCATTATTAATGGGCTTCAATTAGTTATTCTATTTCTATGGAAGACATAACAATAAGCTATCAGTGAAAAACTCTGCCCTTTGCTCAGCAGGTTCAAATATTTCAATTTTTGTTAGGAAGAAAGGAACAATTCATTTCTTAAAAGCCTTCATTGTTCTCAGAGCTATTGAGAACATTTCAGATTGCAAGTTTTAGGGTATGCTTCACATTTGGAATTCATTCAGGAAATGAAGCAAAGTGGACATATTTATCTTTTTCTGAATTAGTCATGTGACAGGAAGCCTGCTAGAGCAAGTGACATGCTCATGCAACTTCTGTTCTGCTCCTTATTCAGTTAAGAGGACACTGCCAGTGGCTAGTATTATGTTCAGCATTTTCATGTGTAGAACTCCCAAGATGCCACAGAGTTCTGACAAGATGCTGGCCATGCGCCTGGATGTCTACAACTGGCATTTCATCAGATTGCCAAAGCAACCTATGCAGTTAGTGCTCCCTAAATATAAATGCTGAACAATTGATTCAAAAACAATTTTATCTCAAAGCACCTATGTGGTTATCCCCACTGGGAGCAATCTATAGCTCCCAGGCAAGTGAAATCTCAAAAGTTGTAACTTACAGACACCTTCTGAATGCTGACCTCTCATTGAAACCATTAGGGAAACTAGTATCAGAAGGTTACAATCTGGATTGGTGGAAATATCAACAAATACATTCACACTTCAAAGAGCTTTCCAAAGAGGGTGGCTTTATGACTACTGATACCCCACTCGATAAAATACTTTCTTCTGGTGACTCAAAGCTTCTTAGCAAATTTTATAATATACTGTTAAATGAAAAAATGATTGATACATTGGTTAAAGACTCTATGATTAGATGGGCTGAAAACTTTGGTTATACTATTCATTTAAATAAATGGGACTCTTTGTGGAATACAGTTAAAATCTTCAAATCTATTTCGTTTAAGGAAAATTGTTACAAAATGTTTTATAGATGGCACTTTGCACCTCACCGTTTATCCAAGATGTATAACTGTTCACCTAAATGTTGGAAATGTAACTATGACTGTGGAACTTTTTATCATATGTGGTGGACCTGTAAAGAAGCAAAGGCGTATTGGAATATGGTAAAACTTTTCTTAGAAAGATTTTTGAAAATTAAGATAGAGTCTAGACCAGAACTATTCTTGTTAAATATAGTAGATGTAAATATTTTCTATGACCAGAGATATGTACTTCACCATGTAATTGTTGCTGCAAGAATACTATATGCGAAATTTTGGAAACAACCAAACACGCCAACAGAGAAGGATTTCCACGGAAAGATAAGAGAATGTATCGAAATTGATAAACTCTCTGGCTATCTAAAGGGAGATTACGACAAGATTTTTCGGGAAAGATGGCAAGAAGTAACAAATTTATTAGTATTGTGATATTATTTGGCAATTTTAGTAATATGTTAAATTACTATCTCTATTTTGCTTGATATACTCAATGAAAATTTTAAAAATTGTACCCCTTCTTCCTCCCCCCCCCGCCCATACTCTTTTTCCCTGTTCCCCCCTTAAAAACTCAATAAAAATCTATTAAAAATAAATAAATAAATATAAATGCTGAACAACACACTGGCCCATGGTGGTTTTCCACACAGGACATTATTTTCTACACAAATACAACATTTATTTATTTATTTATTTATTTATTACACTTATTAACCACCCGATTTTCCCCATAGGGAACTCAGGGCAGTGTACAGACGTCACCCAAAGGTGACTCCCCAAATACAAAAAAATCCCCACAGCCTAACCAATCAGAACCTAACAAAATACAATAATATAAAAATACTACATTAAACACTCATACAAAAATAACTGATAAAATAAGCAATCACGCCAATTAACCAATACAAAATCAATGGCGAGTTTAGATCTGGCAAGAAACTAATCCGCAGAAGGGGAAAACCAACAATATCACAGTATGCTCAGAGGGCACCGAAACATTGCCTGAAGGGCCAGGACTTTAAGGTCCTTCTAAAGGCAGGCAGTGTCTCCGCCTGCCTGATTTCAGCTCACAGTTTATTCCAAGAGGCCGGGCCAACCACCAAAAAGGCCCGATTCCTGGTGGTATTTTTCTTAAAATACAGAGTCTAACATGCAATTTCCACTAAAGTGCATATTTTTGCACATACTTTCTGTAAAATATATATTTTCAGAAGCTTGTTTTGTTTTTTGAGCCAAAATGTGCATCCCAGAATTCAGCTCCCTGGATAATTTGGATTGGTAACAGTATTTAATTCCATGTATACTTCTGGAAAAATGTAAATTAGGTTGGTTGATTAATGAACTACTGCAATAGAATGGGTTTATAAACCACTTTATGCACTAAAAAGTGTAGTGGAAAAAACAAAACTCACTTCTGCCATTTCATTTTGCTGATTTCATTGGAACAGTGTATATTTTCATTAAACTGCTTATATGAATAGAAACTTATAAAATACTCTTGCTCTGATTTCCTAAATTTCATGACAGCTTCAAAAGCACTGTCTAATCTAACTAAATTGATGGTTTCATTCACAGAGCAAGTTCAATTACTTAAGAAACAATCAGCAAGGGAAATGAATGCCTACCTTTAAGTAATTCATTCACTAAATTATTTGTCTTAGGGAGATGTTTGGCAAGACAAAATGTCTTTTAATCCTAGTTAAACTCATAGCCCTGAATGAAAGCCAAGCTTCTGCTTGCCTTATTGATTCCTTGATATGGATTGTGTGATTCATGATGAGTGATGTATCTTTGCTTTATAAGCTTGCACAGACCTGACACAGATTAATTCATCAGTCTTAATTTTCGATGGATTTTGAAATAATGGCCCATAGAGCCTGTATAATAAAAAATTAAATGGACTGTCATTAGAATCTTGTCAGAGAATGAAGTTTCCCACAGGCCTGTGGGATTGTATCTAAATTCAAAAAGCTTGCAGCAATCCAGTTCTGAAGCTATTGGGATCAATACTTTTGGAATAAGACTCTCAGCTAAATCCCATCCACATATGTCAGATTAAATCACAATTCAGAATGGCAGCAAGCAGAGTACCTATTAGGATTACTTTTATCTTGTGGAATAACAAGACACCCTTCGATCTGTCACTGTTCACCTCCGTTGGTAATATTTTGAGTGCCAGTTCATAAATATATCTGAGACAGGCATTTATTTCCTATAGAAGTTGTTAGAATTAATTAGGCTGAAACTAGAAAAATGCAGATGATGAACTTCCATCACAAGCTCCTCAGTCTGCATTCTAAATGTTGCCAAGATGAATGGGATGTAGAAATGATATAGGATTAAAACCTGATGTTGTTGGAGAGTCAGATTCACAGCCTTGTTATTACACATTCTTCAGTATGGAATGGGCAATTTGTGATCTTCCAGGTGTTGTTGATCTGCATTTCCCATTGTTCTTCATCACTGGTGATGCAGGCCAGAGCACACAATACCTGCAACCCAACAACATCTGGCAGGTCAAATGTTACACAATGTTGCTTTGGTGTAAAACGTTCAGATCTATCGGAATTAGATCTCAAGCTATCCTTATTACCTCCATTAACTGTCCCAGTTAAATGCTAAAATTAGAGATGGTGCAGGGGTGTTGCAACTTCTGATCCAGCAAGTGCCAGAAAATGTATAAAGCTGTCAAAAGAACCAACACAGGTAGCTTATTGCCTCAGTGCTCAAGAGCAAACATATGCACCAGGTATGCTTCCATGCAGTGCTTTGCTGGCAGGGGTTCACCTTTCATCATTAATCAGTTGTGGAAGGGAGGCACAGGACTACTAAAAGTGCTGCTTTGTCATGCACCAGGAAAAAAACTAAAGTAGCAGTCTAGACACAAACACACCCTTGTACTAGTATGCTTGCAATGCACTCTTGGGTTAATCTTTGTGAAACCAGAAAAGACAACTTATTAGAAATGGGCTCTGCAGCATATAGTAGCAACTAATGACTCTCCCTTAATTTTGCCCTACAGAGGTAACAGACTTCTTAAATGTGAAGAATTTCAATAAGCGACATCATGTGTGGTAGGAAGAGAAAAACATGGCCATAAGAACATGGCCGCATGGGCTAAGATCCCCTGACATGTGTGTGATTGGCAGTCTTCCTGCAAGAAAGACCAGTGCATAAGTAAAAGAGTAGTTGTGGCACTGAATGCAATAATTTGTGATCACCAACAACATAGTCATGGTCTTGGTCATTCCTTTGCCCAGGGCATGTCCTGAGTGATATAACGGAGACTTCCATGAGGTTGTCAGTTGAAAACATTTCTTGATGCCAGTTGTAAGATTCTTCCCATATAAAAACAGCTGAGACAGCTTCTACACATGTTCAACTATCAAGGTAATAATTTTTCCCACAATCAGGAGCCACATACACACAAACTTCCAAAATGAAGATAGACATCTGAATATGACCAGCTAAATATTATTTGAAGCCCTGTTCTGATTCTTCTGACTGTAAAAAATCTCAGATTACCCCTTGTGCATTAGCCTAAACATAGAGATAAGAGTTACACAAACACAAGTAGTGATCTTGGTTGTTCTTCCTATATTAAATGCACATACTATTTGGAAAATGGGATCTTACAATTCAAAGTTGCCAGTATGCTAGGAAAGCAGAGCCCAACCCATAATAACCTTGATTAGTTTTTGGATGATTATATGCTACTTGGATGCTGCCTGTATTCCCACCCCTTTATGTCGTTACTGGGAAGAAATTAGCATTGAACAAAATGGTGCTTTCTTGCAAGTAGAGAGATCACGGCGGTCACTTGGTTACCTTCGGTGTGAAACTGAATCCTCAAATCAATTTCCCATCAATTCCCCAATTTCTTTCTTTCTTTCTTTCTTTCTTTCTTTCTTTCTTTCTTTCTTTCTTAGGGAAGACCTGGACATCAGAGAGATGGTGTGTTCCCACTTACTCTTCAGAAAAAAAGAGTATGGCCTTTGCTTGTCTATGACCTTGTCTAAAATGGAAACCAATTCCAGCTTCTTTAAAGAAGTGAGACAGTTACTGTTCACACTGTAAGCACTGTAACTCATTTGTAGTCAGTCAGTTCGATTCTGAAGCATTTAACTTGTGCACTGCCTCAGACAAGAATGGCTCATAACTACAGGAAAGTACCTCCCCCTCAAAAAATTAAAGCACCCCCACTTCATCCAAGAGTTGCCCCTAGCTTCACTATTCCATTTTGTTCTTTCATTAAAAAGGGGACTATCATCCCTCAATTGTTCTGCAATTATTATTTCCTCATACTCCTTCCTACCCCTTCAGTACTCCATCTTATTCACTATCAACATCTTTAAGAAATGGGTAGAAGAGGGCAGGTGTGTTTAAACAGGGCATCAGTTGTAGTCCCACACTTCCAGGCAAAAATCAAGGAAAACAAAACAAAACAAAAGACAAAAAACATGTGGCACCTTAAAGACCTTCATATTTTAATGAAACGTTTTGTGGACATGTCCACTTCTTCAGACATATAGGTTGAACTATATAACAGTTGTTGGACTCCCAGCACTTAACATTTCCATGGCCCCTTGAGTCTTCACATTCATCACCACTTGCCTTTCTAAAGAAAATAGTTTGCTGTGGGTTCCAAACCTGTTTTCCCACAGTCCTCTATGTTGCATCTACTATGCATTTGTGCAATCTACCTCTCATTCCTTTTGTGTTTAATGTTATGTGGACTTAAGGAGCCTTAAAAAATACCTTGGATAAGTGAAGCAAATAATTGTTCTGGAAAATATTTTATGTCATTGTTGAGTTCTAAAAGCTTGTCTTAATTTTCAAATGCTTGTTTTCATTTGCATTTGTTCTGTTTAACTGCAAGGCACCTTGAGTCCCTCTGATGAGACTCAGGCCAAGTATAATTGAATAAAGAGGAAAATCAGAAATTCAGTGTTGTGTGCAAACTTGGCTGCCTCACTGCTCTCCAGCTAATTTATGATAATTGAAAAGCAACAGGTTTTGTCCCAAATGATGAGCACCACATGTTCATTCTTACCTCCTGATCTTGTTATCTAACTAGTTCCCAATGCAAAAGATCTCCTGACCCCATATACCATAATGGTTAGATTACTTAGAAGTTTTTAGGAAGAGGCTTTGTCAAAAGCTTTTCAAAGGCTACAATTAGAGATGGGCACGACTTGGAAAAACTTTTTTTCGAGTTGTCGTTTTTTGGGAAGGGTCCGTTTCGGCTCGTTTCCGTTTTTCACGAAATTTTTCAAAAATTTGTCGTTTCGTTTTTCATTTTTTCATTTGTTCTTACCGCCACGATTTAGCGCGACTTGACTTCCCAGAGCATGGGGTAGGGGGTAAGGGCTAGGCTTAGGGTAACGGTTAAGGTTAGGGTGGGTTAGTGGGCTGTACCTCTGGGTGCCTCTGGCCCACTAAGAACACAGTGTACTGCCATATGGGTTCGGGTTCGGGTTAGGGTTAGGGTTTAGGGTTCGGGTTTGTGGGCTGTTAATGCCCTCTCTGGCACACCCAGAAGTCTCAGCAAAACCTGGCCATGCGATTGGTGGAATGGCTCCAAAAATTTGCATGGTCCCATCCCATGGCCAGCCCATCATTGCGCGTGCGCAGGTGTAAAAAAATAAAAATAAAATAAAATAAAATCAACGGAGACGTATTTTGGCAAGACAAACCCACTGCTGCTACTGTAAAAATTCAAGCATTTAAAATAGCTAATTTTCGCATGTTTCTGTGGTGCTTTGGTGTGTTTTTGGACCACGATTTCAAAAAAAAATATTGCGGTCACCATTTTGGATCCCCCCCGCCCGCACACCGCATGGCAAAGGCAGATGAGATGATGCCCCCCCTGCCTGGTACCAGCAGCGCAGCAGTAGCAGCAGCCAAGGAGAGGGGGGCAGGGAACCCCCCCCAAATAAAACACCCTTCTGGCCTGGTAGGTGCCCTCAGACAGTTTTCGCCTGCTTTTAGGGCCGGGAATCTTTTTTTTTTTTTTTAACTTTTAAAAACTTTTTTTCTGTGCCGCTTGGCATCGCGGGATCGCTGCAATGCCAGGAACGACAACGACAAATCAGACCCAATTATTCTTTAGTCGGTTCGAGTTCGAGTTCTGGCGGAGTAATTCCCGTTACCGTTTCCGTTCCGTAACGAAAATGAGTAACGGAAACGGAAACGGGAATTCCGCTAAGTCATGCCCATCTCTAGCTACAATAACCGCCACTGGAGGCAGAATGCCTTGTCCAAGGCCCTTCCTCTAGGCATCTTTTCAAATGTGAATCCCATAAAGGAAACTTTGAAAAATTAGCAAGAGGGGTGTTGCAGTGTTTGCCCCACTTCCTGGTGTAAGAGAGTCGACTGGCACTGTCCTCAAATCTGATGCTATTGGTGTAATCCATCCCTATAATGGAAGCCTATAACACTCCCAGTTTATTTAATGTTTTTAAGAGCAAGTACAAAAGCATGCATCTATTTTTTTAAAAAAATATATGTGTGTGGTGCTGGAAACCCAAACAGAAAGAATATTTTTTTTCTCTCCCTTTCTCACAAACGAAACTCTGGGATCATCCAGTGAAGCTGAAGGTCAGGGTGGGTGACTCAGGGCAATAAAGCGGAAGTGCTCCTTCACAGAATGCCTATTTCAGGCCTGCCCAACAGGTAGACCGCGGGCTACTGGTAGCCCGCAAAGGGTTCAAAAGTAGCCCACTGGCCATCAATAAAAAAAGTGAGGGGATATGTTCTCCACCTCTCTCTCCGCCATCCCAAGGACCACCACTGCCCCAGCAAAGTTCTGGGGTCTGCCAGCTCACTGTCTCAGCCGAGCAGGGCAGTTCAAGGGCCATGGTGCATGGAAATCTGTTCCCTCCAGAACAGATTAAGTGGTTTTCAATGCATTCCTATGGGAAACCGCTGCTCTACTTACAAAAGATTTTACTTATGAGCATGTGCTCGGAATGGATAAAATTTGTAAATAGAGGTTTTAGTGTAGTAGCCCTCAAGCACTTTGGGCCAGAAAAAGTAGACCTTGGCCTGTTCAGAGTTGAACAGCCCTGGCCTAGTTTAACAATGGAATGTGCTGTCACAATTTATGAGTATAGTCACTAAATTAAACAGTCTTAAAAGAGATTAAGCAGATGGAGGGATGATAGCACTATCAACTGCTGTTCTGTGGAATAAAAGAGGTTTCCGATAAGCATCTGTGTCCATCCCAGTGGGAAACAGGATTCTGGATTCCATAGGCTTATGCTCTTATCCAGCAGGAATGGGGGAAGTCATGGATTAAACAGAAGAGTATCCCATCTTCAACTCCAGTGTTGTTGTTGTTGGTGGTGGTGGTGGTGTAGGGATGTTCACAAGCCACCTACCCCAGCACGATTATTTTTCTTTTTCTTTTTCTTTTTGTTCCTATTCATGGGCATGCAGATGTGACTGAGTGCACACAAACAAAGCCACTTCACGAAACCAGCCTATTTTTCACTAAAATTCCAATGAGGCAACACTAATTTATAGAAATCAACTGTTCCCAGTTAATTAAAATGTTCTAAATGTATTCCTTTCTACTTTTTTCTAAGTTTTCTTTTGAAAAACAGAAAGCAAACATTTGGTGGCTAATACTAGCTTTGTCCACTATCTTATTTATTTATTTTTATTTATTTATTTTGGATATTTTTACCCCACCTTTCTCCTTGGAAAAGGACCCAACGTGACTTACAATAAAGAGGGACAATATAGAGCCCAGAATATTTAAAGACATACTCAAATGAAGAACAGGGAATTAGGAGAGGCATCTTAGAACATTAAAATGTAACATTAAAGCTGCAAAAAGGACACATAAAGGGGGGGAAATCCATTATGAGGGGTGGAAACTAACGTGGAAATCACTGTTGTTCTTAAGAAATCAGTCAATGCAATCATGTATGGTAATCAATATAAAAGTCACTTAGTAAATAGATCTTCATTCAGGAAAAGCTTGCCTGAAGAGGAAGGTTATTGCCTGCTTCTGGAAAGATAGCAGAGATGGGGCAGTCCTCGCCTCCAGTGGGAGGGAGTTCCAAAGTCTGGGAGCAGCAACAGAGAAGGCCCTTTCATATGTTCTTTTGAGATGTACCTGTGAAAGTGGTGGGATGGAGAGATAGGCCTCTCCTGATGACCTAAGCACCCAAGCCGGTTCATAATGTGAGATTTGATCTTTGAGGTAGCTTGGGCCCAAGCCATTTTCGTATTTTGTAGGTTAAGGTCAGCACCTTGAATTGTGCCCGACAGCTGATTGGCAGCCAGTGGAGCTGCTTTATTTTTATTTAGGGTTTGTTCAGAATCAGCTGTTTGTTACATAAATACACCTATAGAGGCAGAATCCTATTGCCATAGTTTGTGCTACATGAGTCTGCTAATATCTGTTTTTTGAAATTACTGTAAATTAGAGATGGGCACGACTTAGCGGTATTCCCGTTTCCGTTTCCGTTACTTAGTTCCGTTACTCTACGGAAACGGTAACGGGAATTACTCCGCCAGACTTCGAGCTCGAACCGACGAACGAACAATTTTGTCTGATCTGTCGTGCTCGTTACTTGCATTGCGCGATGCCACGCGGCACAGAAAAAAAGTTTTTAAAAGTTAAAAAAACCCGGTTCCCGGCCCAAAAGCAGGCAGAAAAATGCCTGCCGTGCCTCAGGGCACCTACCGGAGGAATGGTTTGTTTCTGGAGGGGGGGTCCCGGCCTCCCCCCCTCCATCCTGGGCTGCTCTGGTCTGGTGGGACTCACCGCAAGCTCGCAGCCAGCAAAAACCCCAGTCTCGCCGCCGGCCGCCGCAATTAAAGCGCAAGCAAGCGGCATGGACGGCACAGGAAAAAACCTTTAAACTCTCCCCCCACCCATTCCCGGGCCAAAAAGCAGGCGGAAAAATGCCTGCTCTTCTTGACTAAGGGCGCAGGGCACCTACCGGAGGGATGGTTTGTTTCTGGAGGGTGGGTCCCGGCCTCCCCCCGGTCCTGGGCAGCCCGACTCGAGTCGCCATGCCATGCGGTGCGGGCGGGGGATCCAAAATGGGGCGGCGAACGCAATATTGTTTTTGAAATCGTGGACCAAAAACACACAAGCACAACAGAAACACGCGGAAATTTATAAACTGCCAGATTTTTCACAGTAGCAGTGGGTTTTTTCTTGCAACAAAATGTCTCTCCTCTCTTCCTCTGTCCTCCATTGATTTTATTTTATTTTATTTTATTTACACCTGCGCAATGATGGGCTGGCCGAGTGACCAGCCATGTAGGAGTGGACGACCATGCAAATTTTTGGAGCTATCCCACCAATCGCATGGCTACTTGGCCATGGAGACTTCTGGGATGTGCCAAAAAGCCCCCTAAAACCTGCCCTAGCCCCCTAACCCTAATCCTTGATTCCTTACCCATATGTCACAGACTGTCTTCTTAGTGGGTCAGAGAGGCACCCAGAGGTGCAACCCACTAGCCCACCGTAACCTTACCCGTCACTAGCCTAACCCTAGCCCTTGCACTAACCCACCTTAACCCTAAGCCAGATCTACTTGCATTGCACTACACGCAAGTACGATTCCCTTCTTTGTGGAACATGGCAGGTGCGACCCAGTCCTTGACGGAGGGTCGTACCAGTGGACTGGTCTCACTGTCTGCAATAGTGGTATGCATATCCATATGGCTATGCATGCCATTTTGCAGCAACAGGTGAGGAGGGGAGACCCCCATGTTGAGGGGTCTCTTGGAGCCTGCTGCTTCCCCTTCCTAGTGGGTGAGGATAGGAGGCACCCACGGGTGCCTCCAGGAGCCTGCTTTCCCTTTATAGCGGGCCAGAGGAGGCACCCACCCCACAGAGGTGCCTCCAGGAGCCTGCTACCCCCCCC
>JAHTLZ010000122.1:2195691-2218369 GCA_023846285.1 Phrynocephalus versicolor
CACATGGGCAACATTTAGACGATTTCCCCAGACCATTCCTAAAAAACACATTGCAATATCTAGTATATACTAAACATGATGTTTTGCTGGATGAATCACAGCTTTAGATTTATAGATATCTCAGGCGTACTTGTGAGTGCTATCCTCCATTGATTAGGTAAAATTACGTGATCCAATTTCCTGCTTCATGTATCTCTGAGACCTTCTGTATCATATTTAACTTTAAAATTACTATTTATTTATTTATTTATTTATTTATTTATTTATTTATTTATTTATTTATTTATTTATTTATTTTATATTGTCTGTCTTCTAACCAGAACTCTGGGCAGTTTACAATAATAGAATGAGAATAAAATGAGGTGTATTGAAGAATGCCATCCTGTCACTAGCATTCAAGCAAAATGAACTATCAGTCTGAACACTATCCATGTATTGAATGGGGAATACTTCTTGTCATTTATGTTACATATATACAGCATTTATGCCAGCCATTCAATAACCACATTCTCTTAGTGGTTACAATTGTAAAAAACTAAATACATTTCAGCCTAAAATATCCAGCACCAGGGAGGAGGTATTATAAAATCATTGCTTAAACAATATAATAAATAAAAGCAGAGCAAAAAAGGGGGGGTGAGCCACGTGGCCATCACAAAACACAATTGCAAAAATAGGTAACAGGCGATACCTTTATAGGCCACTATTAAAAATAAAAAAAGAACATTGCAAGCTTTCGAGTGCAGTAAAACACCCTTCTTCAAAGCAGGTCCCAGAAGTTCAAGCATGGTAAAAGCATAGACTTAAGAGTTCAGACCAAAAATTACAACAGCCCTCAGGTCCACACTGGGGAAGGCTTTACACAACTGGGATGCCACCAATGAGAAAGCCCTATCAGTAATACTCACCATCTTCCTTCATTTGGTGGAGGATCTCAAGGTTCAAGTAGATAAGGAGATCTACTACAGTACTCAGGGTGTCAATATGTTAAAGATTTAAACAGTGAAACCAATTAAGACCTAAAAAGGAAGTGGATACTGGTGCAAATGATGCAACAGTTGGAAAGCCAGTCTCTCCCCACCCCCATCCGCCCTCAAGTCTGTCTATAAGGCTGAGTCAAGAAGCACCCAAGTTACAAACTTGTTACAGAAGTCAGGATTGTGTCTCCCACCACCTGGAGTGGGCAGGACTGGAAAATCAACCCACATACAGAGAGAGAGAGACACACGCTCACACACATACTGTACATTCACACATTCATCCAATCATCCATGGATGGAGGCAACACACAGACATCACACATATCCATGAACACATCCAGCAGACATGCACACATGCAACAATCCCCACTCATACTGGGAAACACTTTTTTTATTTTTGTATAAAAATTATTGCACAGAAGCGTAGAATGGAACACAGATAAAAATACACTGCCGACCAGTTTATACCCTACTCATGCTGTGAAAAGTAATTATGGACTTGTTCTCTTTATGTTTACATGAATCTCATAGACTTCTGTGCAGCCATTTGCAGTTCAGCCTTAATAGGGTATTCACTTTGAGCATTTTAATTTGGGAAGGAACTAATCCGTGGATTCAGCCAATGTAAGATATCAGTCTATCTTGCCCTCCTGGGGAAGCAACGCTTGACATTACTTTATTCTAGCTACTTAGTAGGCACACACACACACCCTGTCACCAGATACTTAGAATTCCATAAATTCAGGGGACAAAACTTTCAATAGTCCCATTGACATCAGAGTATGTCAATAATTCGGTGTAATAATTTGGATGCAAATACTGCACAATAAGGCTTGGGGAGTTGGGGGGGCAGAACTGTAATTGGGAATCCCAGAGCAAAGGGGGCTCTATCTTTTGACTGGGCCCATTGTTGAACTCCAGCCTGAACCTCCGACCTCTCACTTTGGAGGGACACAATAGGCTTTGATATAAGATGGTGGGAAACGGACTTAGAGGCTCATTCCACATTCAGCTGCAATTCATCAGTTTGGCTAGGGCTTCTAGCAGCTTTAATGACCACTGCAATTGATGGTTAAATCAATTTGTGATGGTGACAGCATGGCTGGCCTCTAGACTGTAACAATCCAGGATTACAACTGGCAGAAAGGCCCCCGTTATTCAGATGTGCAAGGCTCCCCCCCTCCAGCTCTGAAAGGGAAGAACAGTGGGACAAAGTCTCACAAGGAATGAGGTCTGTGGAATGTACATTCACTACAGTTGACTACACATTGCCACTGACTCTTTGTAAAACGATGGAAAGCAATTTTTTTAAAGAAAGCATTGTTAAAAGCAAAAAGAATATATACAGTGTAGAACAAAAGGCTCTGATATTTAGCCATATCCCTTGGGAGAACTGGCAAAGCAGGAGAATTTTTTCATTCCAAGCAGAGTGGGTGGTCGCTCTTTCTCTGATACTCCCCTCACTCCTTACCCTCACCCCACCCGACAATATGAAGATTATAATGAAATAGTATTACATTGAAAGGTGCTAGAGGGGGAGTCAACAGAAATCAAACTGTAAATATCCTTCTGCCACAGAGCTAAAAGGACAAGGAAAAATTGCTCCCTCTTCTGTTTCTAAGGGAAAGCACAATTTAGAAAGACATGTGCCAATTCATTATGGGTTGTGTTTTTATGATGAATCTGTAACAGTGAAAGCAGTCCTGCTGTACTATACATGATTGGACAGTCCAAGATAAAGGCTGTGATGCAACATGAAAACAGTAAATGGAGTTAATATGCATGTAATTTTATATTGTAATTTCAATACATACTTTCTTGGGAGAAACCTTATACGCAGGTCAATATACAGATGAGAAAAGTTATTTTTTAAAAATCTATACTACCCCAAGTTGTCCAGTCAGCATGAACATTGGGATTATCCTTGTAACAGCATACATTTTCAAATCTGAAAATGTACACTTTTAATTTTTTTCCAGAATATTTCCAGCATATATTTTCAAATCTGAAAATTCACTTTTAATTTTTTCCAGAATATTTCCACAGTAAGGAAACCAAATAGTATATAAATAACTATATTAAGGAATGTAGTTGAAAGATCTCCAGAAAAACTGATTTTTAAAAGTTTTAGATCTGCATTGTGTATTTTAATCAGTTTTTCTGGAGATCTTTCAACTACATTCCTTAATATAGTTATTTATATACTATTTGGTTTCCTTACTGTGGAAATATTCTGGAAAAAATTAAAAGTGAATTGATGTGACTATCCAAAAAAGTGTACAAAACAATTTAGTCAATTAAGAAAATGTATACAACTATCTTCTAATTTCCAAATCCTTCCTCGCGTTAGGTAAGTTAAGGAAGTAAAGATATATCGGACCAAAAACTCTATGGACATGTTTTGTTCCTATTTTCCAAAAGATGTCCCCTTGTCTTTTGAAATACAACAAATAGAGAGGTCAGAGTTAGCAAAGATTGTCACTAGAAACCAAGGTCAAAATCATGTACACGATGTGAAAGAAAGACAGGGACAAATATCAACTCCTTGGAAATTTGAAATGAGTTGTTGGAAGAAAGCTGTAGAGATACAAATAGTTGCCACACATCAGAAGTGACTTTATGGCACATACCACCTTTAGAGTTTTCTCAATTCCCAAACAATGGTATAGTGACACAAGACATGAGAAACAAACATCCAAGCTCTGCCAGCATTAAGTAAGGCCGTCCCCAGCCACAATTAAAAACAACAAGAGTAATTTCACAGGTTCAACAAGCATGTTTCTGAATATTCTCTATTATTGGAAACATTAGCATCATTTATTTGCCAAACAGGATCCAAGGAGAAACTATATCTGAAAAACAAAAAATGGCATATTATACATCTGCATCTGCTTTCCATTTTAGCTAGTAAGGGCTACTAAAGAAGTGATATATTCTCTGCAAATCAATTTTATTTTTTCATTTGCAATTGTTTATTTTCACAGCTCTTTATATGAATGTCAAGGAACACGAAACAGAGAGAGGGGGGAAACCTGAGGGAATGAAAATAAAATGATCCAACCTATTGACCCATTAACACTGAGACCTTTGCTCACATTCATTAGTTGAAGCCAGTAACTGGTAACAAATTCTGGCATATGCCCCAGTACATGTCACAGACTAAACGTGTAGAGAGATATTTCTTTTTACAAAAATCACCCAAGTTGTAGATATATTTTAATATGTAAAGAAACACTTTCCCCTTCTGTCTCCGGAATACAAACCAGAATCCTTCCTCCTCACCCCCAACATTTGACTAAATGTTGAAGTGACATATCATTACTTTCAGGAAGACACATTTGGCACAAGATTCAAACCTCACAGGTAGATTAGCAAGGGGAGGAGATGGAGGGAGCAACTTGGTTTCTATGGCAACCCTGCTAGTAGTGTAGATGCAGCAAAGGGTGAGAGGGACTGCAGAGGCAGAGGGAAGCAGCCTCTTTACAGCTTCTTTACAACAACACTGATATTTCCTGCTGAATAAGCATGTCAGCATTTGTCAGTAACCAGAGCAATAATTCAGTGGTGTGTAACTGTTACAACGATGTATGAAACAACCCCTGTGTCAGTGTGGTTTAAATGCATCAGGTAGTATAAATTCTTTTATTCTATCATTCAAGAACTTCCAAATAGAGATGGGCACAAACCAAAAAAATGGCAATTCATTTTGGTTCGGTTCATTTTAAAGTTCAGTTCATTTTGTTTGGTTTTTAACAATTTTTTTTCAAACCATTCATTTTTTTGGTTCATTTTGATTCATTATTCATTTTTTCTTCTCAAGCGCCAACCGTGTGGCCCCTGGGAAGCGCTCCTTTTTAAATTTAACTTAATTTTATTTTGAGTGTTAAAGGTCCCCAGTGGGGGCTTTTGGAGGTGCTGGCTTGGGGCCAGCACCTCGGGGTGGTTGGCGCTTCTTTTATTTTTTTAATTTATTTTCTTTATTTTAGGGTGCTAACCCAGCCACCCCTGGGGCTGGGTTGGTGCTCCTTTTTTAAAAATTTATTTATTTATTTATTTTGCAAGCAATGACTGTGCGGCCCCTGGGGCCAGGACAGTGCTGATTATTTAATTTTTTTAAAATTTTCTACTGCCAACCACGTGGCCCACGCTACAGCTGTAGCATGGGCTGGTCAACTTTTTAAAAAAACTTTTGCTGGCTTGTGGGCCAGTTCCGCAGCCCACAGGCTGGGGCCGGTGCTCGTAGGCCAGTACTGGGACTTTGCACTGGATCGTTGTTGTTGTTGTTGTTGTTGTTGTTGTTGTTGTTGTTGCTGCTGCTGCTGCTGCTGCTGCTGCTGCTGCTGCTGCTGCTGCTGTTACTGCTGCTGTTGTTGTTGTTTGCCAACCCGCGGGCCAGTTCACCGACGCATGGGCCAACCCATGCACTGAATCTTTAATTTTATTTTATTTTATTTTTATTGGGGTTTTTTTACTGCTGACCATGTGGCCCGCGCTACATCCATAGCACAAGCTGGTTGGCTTAAAAAAAAAAACTTTTGCCAGTCTGCGAGCCAGTTTGGCGACCTGCGGGCCAGGGCCACTGCTCATGGTCTGGTACTGGGCCTCTGCCCCGGATTAATTTTTTTTTAAACCGGCCCACAGGCCAGTTCAGTGACCCGCAGGCTGGGTCCAGTGCTCCTGGGCCAATACCAGGCCTGGGTGTCAGATCAGATTTGGGGGGGGGGGCAGCCATGGACCAGCCTGGCGACCCACAGGCCAGTGATGGTGCTGGTGCTTGCAGACCGGTACCGGGGCCCATGTGATGGATCTTTTATTATATTTTATTTTATTTTATTTTTACTGCCGACTACGGCTGCCTACCAGCTGTAGTGCGGCTGGTTGGCTTTTTTCCCCCTGGACAACCCCTATCTGCAGCCAGGAGTACTGGACCAGCAAGAGAACCACTCCAGGACCCAGGTAGGAGACACCGGCAAATGAAATAAAATGAAACAGAAATTTCCATTTCGTTTTGTTTCGTTTCTCTTAGAGGGGGCAGTTCGTTATTCATTTTGTTATGTAGCAAATGAATAACGAAGAACAAAACAAACCAAATTTCATTTCGTGCCCATCTCTACTTCCAAACCCATCCTACCATTAGGCATAGCTGTCAAGTTTTTCCTGGTGCTTGGCGGGACAGGAGGAGGGAGGTGTAAGCACAAAATAAAAACACAAAATTCCATACGCAACACACACCTGCACCCCCCACTCCCCCGCACACACCATTCAGCCTAAAGTGGATATGGCCCCTGTAGAAGCCACACTAGGGGACGAGGAGGGCAATGACAATGAGAAGGACATCTCCAGGCTGAAGTTATGAGCATTTATAGGTGCACCCCTTGTCCTACCAAGCGCTCTGTGCAACAACATGGCCATCATGTATGGAAAACACAGCACTGGAAGGAAAAACAAAAGCACCAACCAGCAGCAGAAGGATGCGGATAAGAGGGGGGAGGAGGAGGAGGAGGAAGAAGAAGAAGAAGAAGCAATTGCTGCCAGGTCTAAAAGCTGCCAGCACCTTCAGTTTTTCTGTTTTTCTTTCCCCCTCTCCCCCAGCTTGGACATGGTGCAGGGTCCAGGCATGAGAAGACTGGGAAGGGGAGGCAAGGAGAAAACAAACCCTGCCCCCAGGCAGCCTGCCCACCTGCAGCCCAAACACTTGGGTTGCCCGGCTCCTGCAGCTTTACCAGAAGTGCGCCTGAACGATGGAAGCACCAGCAAGAGATTCCCTCCAGCAGCCTTCGCCCCATCTTTCCCTCTGCTGGCCATGAAGCAAGTTTGCAGAGAGGATCACGGGAGTTGTAGTCTCTTTCTCACTCTTCAGTTGGACTCCCAAGTCTCTCCTGTTGGCACCCAGAGAAAGTTTACCTCTGCCGCCACTGCCCAGGACATTTCCTAAGAGTTGGTTTCCAGTTCCTTTATGACGGTGGTTCCCAAAGTGGTCTATATAGACCCCCAGGGGTCTATTTCAACTTGCAGGGGGTCTATGACAGTGGGGGGGGGAATTGAGGATCCACAAAATGTAAATGGGGGTCCATGTGAACATACCCCATTTAGTCAAATTCAATATTAGGCAGGCAGTGGTCTACAAAAAACAAAAAAATGGCAAGTGGTCTACAGGGTGAAAAGGTTTGCAAACCTCTGCTTTAAGATCATTGTTGCACTCCTGTGAACTTTTTCCAGTTTTTTGCCAATCTTCTTAAAGTGCAGTGTCCAGAACTGAACACATTGTTCAAGATGAAGTTCCAAAATAGAGGGGAACTAGTATGGGATCTAGGGGTTATACTTTTGTTTATGACGCCTAAAATGGCATTTGTCTTGTTTGCACCCACATTGCACGGTTTGCTCATATTCAGCTTGTGATCTACAATTAGAGATGGGCACAAACCACTTCATGCAGAGTTGTTAAAAGTTGTCATCATAGCATCACAGGTACTGTGCATTCCCTCCTCCCCAACCTGGGTGACTTTCCCACTCACTACCTGGTACTCACTGCTTAGCTCCTCCTTGTCATGTGACTGTTCAGAGCACCTGCTTCTTTCTTTCTCTGATAGCCACACATGCAGAAGAGGAGATGAGATAGGGATTCCTGTTCTTGACAAAATGTTGACTTCTGGTTATTACTGTATTTTTTTCAAGTTGCTTGCAGAGTGACCACTTTATAATCTCCTCCCAAATTTTCCATTGAATTGATGCCAGGTTGACTAGAATGTAGTTCCCAGTTTCCTCCTTTTTGAAATAGGGACAATACTAACTCAGTAATGTATCCATTTATGCAGCCCCAAGGGGAATCGAGGTAAATGAGTTCAGAATCTGGATAATACAGTGGACCCTTGTAAAACACATATTTTGTATAACATAAAATCTGTGCAACATAAACCATTCCAGAGACAGGAGAAATTTGCTTAACAGAATCGCCTATGGGGCGAATTCATACAACATAAAAATGGGATTACTCCGTTTTCAATACATTCCTATGGGAAATTTGTATAAAGGAAAATTTGCTTAACATTAGAGATGGGCACAAAATGAACAATTTTTCGTTTCCGTTTCTGTTTTTCCATTTTGTTATGTAACGAAATGACAAACGAATTTGTCTCTAAAATGAAACGAAATGAACAGAAACACCAGAAATTTTGTCGTCCGTTTCATTTTCATTACGGCAATGCATTTGAACTGCTTTAAATGCTAAAAAAACACAAAAAATGAAATAAATGGTAACGAAACAGTAACGAAACAAACGAAAACAAAAACAATTTTTTGGAAAAATTCACGAAAAACGGAAACGAACTGAAACAGACCCCCTAAATGACAAACGACAAATGAAACGCCATTTTTTTTTATTCGTGCCCATCTCTACTTAACATAATTTCATTTGGAATGAATTAATTCCTTTATACAAGGTACCACTGTATTCAACTAAACATACACTCCTCTGTGATTGTGTGTGTGTGTGTGTGTGTGTGTGTGTCCATCCAAATTGCACAATTGGCCCAGTAGCAGCAATGTTTTCTATTATTTCATCTGTGGCTTACAGTCCACAAAGCCTTTTCTGCAACACACAAAACACATGGGGAGGCTTCCCAAGTCCTATGCTTCTAGGGTTTTTGAAAGGCTCATTAGCAGCCCACAAGGGGGTTTCCCCCACACACCCCAGCCTCTATGTAACTGCAGCCAGGTCTTGTGGAACAAGAAGGCTCACAAATCAGGAAGTTGGCATTCTGATGCACGATGCACATATTGTGCTAAAAGGCATGATAGTCAGAAGCCCATTCACTCAGTGGCTCTCTTCCCAGTTCCTTTTCTTTGTTCCTGGGGTTTTTTTTTTGGGGGGGGGGTGCTGACACTGCAAAAGCACTTTCAAATACAAACACTATACAAATAAACCAATGCCAACTGGGAATGGGAAGAGCTAGGTGCCGAGGTTGAAAGCTGCCTCACAAACAAAAATCAAATGTCCCTTCCTCCATTGGTGCCCACCCTGAGATTTGTTTCCCTGTCTGTAGACCTGGAAAAGAATGCCCAATTCTTGTTGTGCAAAAGTTAGCCATTTATATTTTTCAGTTTGCAGTCCACTACACAATTACTTTCATACAGGCTCTGCTAAATAGATGGTGCTTCCTTCTGAGAAAAAATGCATATGGCTGCCTTGTAGATTTCATTAACATTCCACTGTATTAAAGTTCTGTATGTGCTGTGTTACAGATGTTGAATTATACATTTTTGAAAAATTAAAGACAGTTTCCATTTGATTGGAAAGTTATTATTCCATATATTTTCTTTGCTCTCCATCATCAAAACTTCCACTTTTGTCCACAAAGTGCAGTGGTGAAGCCCTGGATCCCCCAGCCCTGTGACTTCCATTTTAAAAGATAGATCTGAGCACATTCCATCATACAGAAAGTCTCTGCAGAAGAGACATGTGTCAGTATTTGCAGCAAAATACTTCCAACGTGTGTTGTGGCTTCATTGCTTCACCTGTGCCATCCAGTTTACATTGCCCTGTGGTGACCTGGCAGAACTTCATGTGCAAGATCAAAGGCCGTTGGTCCATGCTGCAGTTGCAGTGCAAATGTAGTGAAAACTGGGCCACAGTAATCCGTATAATAAAACCATTAGGATGTGGCAGTTTCTAACATCTTGCCAGAATTTAATTGTCAGGATCTTATATTATTCCATTATGCTTCTAAAAGCAGTACAGCATCTGGTTCAGATATTGGTAACCACCTCCAGTATTTTTTTTAAAAAATCCAGGATTTCGGTGGGCAAAAGGGCAGTGATAAAATATTGTGAAAGGGTTATTTTGCTTTTCACTTCTTCAAATACCTTTGTATTTTTCCTGATGGATATCTCTGTGAAGATTCTCGGTCACCCAAGTGAGTTTATCTGGAAGTTGAGTCCAATTGCCATCACTCAACTTCCAGCCTGATTGATATCGTTTCACCCACCTGCCATCCCCATATTTAGGCAGTAATTTATCTGTGTAAAGTAACTTTCTGGAAAGGTTTTGTACTGATACATCTTTCAGCCAGGTTCTTTAAGCAGGAATGTTTCCAACTGATGTTGGACAAGGGTGCATTTCTTCTCCCTATTTGTTCAATGTGTACGTAGAACAAGAAAATCTATACAAGAGGTTGATAAAGAAGTGAAATTACTGGAACACACATACAGTATGTACTCGAATATAAGTCTAGTTTTTTGTGCACCACTTATCCTGTCCCTCCTCCCACGTTGTGGGGGAGCGGTGTACAATGTTTAAAATAACTTTTAGCTGCCAAGACAAGTGCTTGGGTTGGTGTCTAAAAGTCATTTTAAACATTATGTGCCGCTTCTCCTGACCCCCCCCCTCTGCATCACGGGGGAGTAGTGTGCTATGTTTAAAATCACTTGCCTCGGTGGCTAAAAGTCATTTTAAACATCATACACCGCTCCCTCAGCTCACAAAGGAGGAGCTGCCAGGCCCTGCTGCATTTCCCATCGTAGACTTATACTCGAGTCAATAAGTTTCCCCAGTTTGTGGGGTTAAATTTGGAGCCTCGACTTATACTCGGGTCAACTTATACTCGAGAATATATGGGTTGTTTTAAATATGAAGATTATTCCATGATTTCTGGCAAAAAAATAGCATCAGCTTGAAAAGCCTATTCATAAAGGTCAAAAAAAGTGAATACAAAAACAAGGTTACAGTTTACCATAGCAAAGACCAAATTATGTCTACAGAAAAATTACATTACTTCAATGATGTTATAGAAGAAATCAGAATAAAAGATTCCTTATAATGTGGTTCAATCATGCATCGAAACAGCGATTGCAGCCTAGAAATCAGAAGGCAACATATATTTTGAAAGATAGCTACTAGAGATGGGCACGACCAGAAATTTTTTTTTCGAGTTGTCATTTTTCGGGACGGGTCCGTTTTGGGTCGTTTCCGTTTTTCACGAAATTTTTCAAAAATTTGTCGTTTCGTCATGTCATTTGTCGTTTGTCGTTACCGCCACGATTTAGTGTGACTTGACTTCCAGTTTCCAGAGCATGGGGTTAGGGGGTAAGGGCTAGGCTTAGGGTAACGGTTAAGGTTAGGGTGGGTTAGTGGGCTGTACCTCTGAGTGCCTCTGGCCCACTAAGAACACAGTGTACTGGCGTATGGGTTAGGGTTAGGGTTAGGGTTAGGATTAGGATTAGGATTAGGGTTGGTGGGCTTTTAAGGCCCTCTCTGGCACATCCAGAAGTCTCAGCAAAACCTGGCCATGCGATTGGTGGAATGGCTCCAAAAATTTGCATGGTCCCATCCCATGGCCAGCCCATCATTGCCCGTGCGCAGGTGTAAAAAAAATAAAAATAAAATACAATCAATGGAGACATTCTGTTGCAAGAAAAACCCACTGTTGCTACTATAAAAAACCAGGCAGTTAAAATACCTAATTTTCGCATGTTTCTGTGGTGCTTTGGTGGGTTTTTGGACCACGATTTCAAAAAAAAATATTGCGGTCACCATTTTGGATCCCCCCCCCGCCCCGCATGGCAAATGGAGACACCGAGGATGCACCCTCCCAGCCTGGTACCAGCAGCCCAGGACAGGAGGGGGGGAAGGCTGGAGTGGGGACCCCCCCCCCCAGAAACCACCCCTCTGGTAGGTGCCCTCAGGCAGGCATATTTTCGCCTGCTTTTTTGGCCAGGAATCGGGGTTTTTTTATTTTTAAAACTTTTTTTCTGTGCCACTTGGCATCGCGCGATCACTGCAATGGCATGAACTACAACGACAAATCAGACCCAATTTTTCTTTTGTCGGTTTGAATTCGAGTTCTGGGGGAGTAATTGTCATTACCGTTTCCGTTGTGTAACGGAAACGAGTAACGGAAACAGAAACGAAAATTTCGCCAAGTCGTGCCCATGTCTAATAACTACGTATGAAGAAGCCAGATAGCAGCCTTAGACACAGGGATTAAAGATAGGCATGAACTGAAGAAAAGCACAAACCAGGCTGGTTCATAGGCCAGTTTGTAGTTCAGTTCAGAGATCCTATTTTGCCAGCAAAAAGCACTGAACTTTCTTTCCACTCAGTGCTTAGCTTTTAGCAAAACAGGTCCTGTCCTTTCCACCTTCCTCCATTGCCTCCCTAACTGGTCCTGCCACCTTCTCCTCTTTATTGTCCACTCTCTTTAGAGATAGTGGCCTGGCTTCCCTTCCCAGATGGGCCAGGTGTCTCTGCACATGTAGATACCTGTCAGCTGATAGACATGTGCATCTCTAATAGGGATGTGTCACAGGAGACCAAGGCCAAGATCATACTTTAGTACCATGTTCCTGGTTGCTATTCCTGATTACTACCACTTAAATTAAGATTGCAAGTGCCCTGTCCTCCTTCAGGGGGAGCAGCAGCTCCTGCCTCTCCAGCTCTCTGCTTTTTCTCAACTGAAATATTAAGTCACAGTCCCTTCCTAAGATTTCCCCACCCATTGGGCTGAACCAAATAATCCACAGGGGCCACGCCTGCAATAAAAATTGGAAAACATAATCACTCGGTGTATGAGCCCTGCATATTCTGCAGTTGCAAAAGCAAACCTTTATTCTGCTGCAGTCTGCCGCTTCCAGTGATGTCATTTCCATTGCATAGGTCAGTGATGGCGAACCTTCAGAACTCCAGATGTTTTGGACCACAACTCCCACAGTCCTTTGTCATTGGCAATCTAGGCTCGGAATTCTGGGAGTTGTGGTCCAAAACATCTGGAGTGCCAAAGGTTCGCCACCACTGTCATAGGTGGAGCCACGCAACAGGATTTCAGCCTATGTATGGACATGAACTCTGGACAATCAAGTAAGCTGATGCACAGGGAGGGGGATCCATTCTAAATATGGTATTAGAAGAGAAATTTATAGATGTATAGACTACTAGAAAGGCAAATAAATGAAGTGTGAACCACACCAAGGTTGCACTCTCCTTGGAAGCTAGTGTGACTAGCTTCAGGGATTATTAGATCCCCCCACTCCCACCGCCACACATAGGGAAATATTCTCAACATAGCCTGGAGTACTAAATAAGTAAGTACTACTGTCAGAATTTTTTCCCACCTTGCTACTTAACCACTGAATTCCATTGCATGTGTTAACCAGACTTTATAGTATGCCTAATAGACCCATTTCAAATACCTTTTCCAATAACGTGAACTGTCCAGCCGCAGAAAGATATAAGAGAAAAGAGGGGGAGCAATCCCCTTTGTGCACAGCTTATAAAGAATTTATCCATTTATAAATCTGTCGGCTGTACCATGATTAATCATATTTTGGGACATAGAGAATATATGTCATAAGGTCATAACCTCAGCAGAACCCGTTGCAATAAAAAGCAGTAATTACTTTTTAGTATCTTCAGAGGATTCTATTTTTGTATATACCAGCAGAAACTAGTGGGAGTGAAATCTACACACAAACACACACACACACACACACACACACACACACACACACACACACGAGAGAGAGAGAGAGAGAGAGAGAGAGAAGGAGAGAGAGAGAAGGGGGAGAGAGGTATAAGCACAGTCTGGCAGTTGTTGCCATGGCAGCCAGATGAAGTACAAGGAGAAGTAGAGAATCTGACTTCTGTGGCAAAGTAATGAATTTAGCATCTACAGGGACAGAAATGGATTTTCTGTCATAGTTTGTAAACCATTCACATAAAACCCACATATTCTAGATCTTTGGGAATGGTTTCACTCTAATTCTGATGTTCTCTCTCTCTCTCTCTCTCTCTCATATATGTGTGTGTGTGTGTGTGTGTGTGTGTGTGTGTGTGTGTGTGTGTGAATATATATACAATGGTATCTCAGTTTAAGTTTCAGAATTAGAGTTTTATATGTACAGTGGTACCTCAGTTTAAGTAATTAATTTGTTCTGCGAGAAAAATAACTTACACGAATGGTGAGGTGGGTGAGTACTGGAATCATAGGAACATAAAGCCATAATTATATTATGTCTGCTAATAATCCGGATGCCATAAAAACTGAGGAACACATGATTATGAGTCAGGATATAGTACATAGTGGAGTATGTGGATAAGGTATACGCACATCTGATCTCGCCTGATTTCAGAAGCTAAGCAGAGTCACGCCCGGCTAGTACTTGGATGGGTGACCACCAGGGAATACCAGGTGCTGTAGGCACTTGGAGTAGGAATTGGAAAGCCACTCCAGTATTTCCTGCCAAGAAAAACTCCATGGACATGGGGTCATGAAGAGTCGGTCACGATCATAATGACACAGCAACAACCAAACAAAGTGTCATTAAAATTTGCTGCACCTGCAAATATGGATAATGAACACCTCAAAATATGGTGTCTAAAATTCACCAGGGCTTTAGCTGAAAATAAAAATAAAAACTTATGGGCAATTCTCAGTTCTCCTAGACAGAAAAAAAACATTGAATATTTAATCTCCTTGAATTCTCCTACCCCAGTGTTTCCATTTATGGATACTGCTGGACTTAGGTTCTCCTAAAGGAATAAAGCACTTTTCTACAGAGAAAGACTTTTCATACAAGTGGATCATGTATATGCAATTTTTTGTAGGAGCAGAGATTTGTTGGATGAAGGGATGATATATTCATTGGGAGAGGGCAGGGAGAACCTAGGTCACTGGAGAAGAACATCTTTTTCCCATGCTATGAGACTAAAAGTGCTGTCCACAAAGAGAGGAACATTGCTCTATAACATTGGTGGCAAACCTTCAGCACTCCAGATGTTTTGGACCACAACTCCCAGAATTCCAAGCCTGTATTGCCAATGAGAAATGACTGTGGATGTTGCTGTCCAAAACATCTGGAGTGCTGAAAGTTCTAGACCAACAAAGCATCGAAACTGACAAAGTTACTAAGCCCCTTGGGGCCTTCTTTTTCAGGATCCTTTATCCTATTGTGATTACTTATCATTAATGCAGGTTTCTTCTGGTCACGTGCCCTTGACCATCATAGGAAGGCCATGAACTCAAAGAAACTAAGAAATGGCACACCACCACTAGCAAAAGGATATGCTAGATATTCTCCTTGATCTAGAAGTGACTCAGGGTCTGTGGGAATTCTTGGTCCAAAATGAGGACACAACAACTCTCAATCAGCAGCCAGTGCCCTAACCAGACACGTTTCCCCCCAAAAAAATCATATATATGGTAAATGTTTAACCTCAGCAAAATCTATAGGAAAGAAAACAGACAAGGTTTAGGAGGGGACAGAGAGAAGAGACATGAAGAACATGAAGAAGGTCACATATCTGAGGAGGTGGAGGAACAGGTCTTGCCAAGACGTTCCACAAGAACAAATTTTGGAGTAGCATCTCAGAGGTTCTCAATTAATTGTGTATATATTGAGCCTCAAACATACCAAGAAGTGTTAGAGTTGCCACAACATGAACAAAGATTGTGGAGAAAAGCAATGGAATCTGAATATAATTCACTTAAGCAACATGTCTTCACCCCTGTTAAGCTACCAGAAGGCCACAGTGCTATTGGTTGCAGATGGGTTTATAAAGTGAAGAAGGCATCAGATAACTCTACACAATGCAAAGCAAGATTGGTTGCACAAGGGTTTCTGCAACAGAAACATGTAAATTATGATGAAGTCTTTGCTCCAACAGTTAAAGCAGACACATTTAGAATGGCATTGTCCGTTGCTGCTTCTAAGAAATACAAGATACACCATTTTGATGTTGCTACAGCATATCTGAATGCAGATCTGGAAGAAACAATATATCTAAAGCAAATCCCAGGATATGAGTTGCAAAATTCAAACCTAGTGTTGAAATTAAATAACGCGCTTTATGGCATACATCAGACAGGACATGCTTCGAACAAATGTTTGGATGCGAAATTAACTCAAATGGGTTTTACATGCAGTAAAGCAGATCCGTGTCTCTATACTAAAGGTTTAATGATATTGCTTGTATTTGTTGATGATCTATGCTTGATTGTTCCAGATGATTCAGATGTAAAATGGTTTATGACTGAACTGGGTACAGAAGTTCAACTTAAAACATCTAGGCAAAATTTAAAATTACTTAGGTGTGGATATATACAAAGACACCACAGGTAATTTCAATCTATCTCAAAGTAAAAAGATAGAAAAGCTTCTGGAGAAATGTAACATGAAGAAGTGTAATCCAGTTTCAACTCCAATGGAGGTAGGATTCAATAGGATTCCTGATGATGAAGAATATACAAAGGAACAATATCAGTCTGTGTTAAGATCTCTATTTTATTTGTCTTCCTGGACACGACCAGATATTTCAGCAGCTGTAAATATACTTAGTCAATATGCTGCAAAGCCATTGAATAAACATTGGCAAGGAATTAAACGGGTTCTCAGGTATCTATATGTTACGAAAAATATTAAGTTGAAAATACCTGTTTCAGATAAGTTAAATCTGAGTTGTTATGCAGATGCAGATTGGGCATCATATGCAGTGACAAGAAAATCAATTTCAGGCTATGTAATTTATCTTTGAGAAGCTTTGATTGCTTGGAAATCAAGAAAACAGAGATACATATCTTGTTGCACTGCAGAATCAGAGTTTGGGTCTATTAGTGATCTTTGTAATGAAATTATATTTATTTATTTATTTATTACTTGGTTTGTTCAATTGCTTAAAGATGTACATGTAACTGTGCAATTACGTGTAGAAATTTTTAACGATTCTTATTCATGTATCCAAATAGCACAAGAAAAGAAAATTGGATCTAGGAGCAGGCATATCGGAGTGAGATACAGCAATGTGAAGGATTGTGTGTCACATAAATTAGTGAAAATCAATTATTGTACTAGTGATTGTAATTATGCTGATTTATTTATAAAACCTGTACCTAAAGACAAGCATATAAGTCTGAAAGAAAATCTGGGTCTAGAAATCAATTAAATAGGAGGGGTGTCAGATATTAGTTAGTGAAATATATGTATTAGACAGGATGTTCTATATGTTTGATATATATTTAATTGATTTAAAGATGGAGTCTGTAAAAGTGCAAAGTCAAAGTGACTCAATGTATAGTTTTTTCTAATGGAGTACAGATGTTAAGAATTAACATAATAAATTTTGGCTGACGCAAGGGCTTGCAATAGCTATGCAGTAATGTCATTTATGATTGGACAGACACATGTATACAAATGTTCTATAAATCATTTTTCAATTTGTTTCTCTGTCATGTTTATTTATTTATTCATTTATTTTTACAACTTATATGCCGCCCACTACCCAAAGGTCTCTGGGCGGCTTACCAATCAATGTAATGTATGCTGTTATGCTGTTATGCTGTTGATTTTTGTATAAATGTCCTAATGTGACTTTTCCCTCTATGCTTTGTTGAACTTTATATAAGTTCTGTGACGCTGTGATATATTTTTGTACAGTTTATAATGTAGCTGTTTGGTTTTAAGAAAACTCTGTCTCTGGCTAACTATTTATTCAAATAGCACTTACTCTGACAGAAGCTATTTTCTGAGTATGTTTTCAATGAAGCTATTTTCTGAGTATAAACCATAAAATTTGCTGCCTCACTCATCCATCCTTCCTGATTTTTGTTTATAATGACAAAATGTGGTTAATTCATCTCAACCCTTAACCTAGGACCAAATGTGTGACTTTATTTTATTTTTTTAAGGGAACCACAATTTGTAACGACTTCACACCATCTTCTGGTTCACCAAGATGCTGGGCAGAGTTATGTATCAGAAGATGCCTTTAGTTCTAAATAGGCATGGGCTGTTCATTTCGGAAGCAGTAGCTTCCAAAATGGCCCATATGAGCCCAAGTACTGTAATGCAAGCAGCCAATCATTTACCTTCCTGCAGGGTTGCATTGGGCTAAACTCCAACCAGGAGTCTCCTGACATCATCTGTCCTGCTCCCCAGCTCTGACCAATCAGACAGGGAGGTGGTATGATACATTTCGTTGCTTAGCTCCCGATTGGCCAGCACCAGGGAAAAGGACAGATGATGTCAGGAGACTTCTTCCTGGTTGGAGTTTAGTCTGATGCGACCCTGCAGAAAAGTAAGTGATTGGCTGCTTGCATTTCAGAGGCTTCTGAACAGCACTTGGGCTCACCTGGGCCGTTTCAGAAGCTACTGTTTCCGAAACGAACAACTCATCCCTAGTTTCGAACCAAAAATCAACAGCAGCAGCAAATGACAACTTGCAAATTGTGGTGAAATTCATAGCCTTTATATAAGGTTGCAAGAGCTGATAATTATTGCTCAGTTCCCCACAGTACAAGTTGATGCTTCTCCTCGAGCTCTATTCTGCATAATTAACCTGTTCATAGGGATTTCAGCAGCACTGTATAGTCTGCTAATTTTGCAAACTAATGAAATAGGAATGTCAAGTAGTTATGGGTTAAGTTTGCAGTCTTCTGAACTGAATTTAAATTTTCTCAAAAAGATCAGCTTTGCTTTCATTTCTGAATGAAAACAGTCTTAATTCCATGAGCAATTTTGTATGCAAAGCTAGCAAAAGCTTGGTACAATTCTGCCTCTGAAAATTATCTTCGTTTTGCCTTTAAAATGGCTTGATGATAGAATCAGCCTATTATTTCAAATATCACTCCTGCTCTGCAGTGAAAAGCAAACAATGAATAGCTTGGGTTTATGTGACATTTTAAAAAGAAAAGAGGGAGAAAATGAAGCAATGCTTTGTTCTATGCTAGCATCAAAAAAGGCCCTATTGGAAACACAGATGAAATAAGAAAAGGCCATCATTGCTATGCATCTTTTGTATACAGGCAGTTAACACAATTTGCATAAAATGTAATTTAATATTGTAGATAGGAAGTCATGTTTTTACACTGCCACGTAGTTTGTGTTTATCTGATATTGCTCCTATTTGCATGATTTCTTTCCAGATATTGAATGCTATTTATTTATTTATTTATATTTGTATACCGTATCCGGTTTTCTCAATGGGAAGTCTGGACAGTTTACATAGAGAGCAGTACAACAACAGTAAAACCAGCACATGAATAATGGATAAATAAAGGAAGAAGAAGAGAAGATAACCCAATAAACACAAATACAAACAAGTAGCCCGGCGAGAGGCAGAGAACAAATAACAACAAGAAGATCAAACATAGGGGAACACAACACAGACACTAGTGATCACTGAATAATTCTGTGAAAAGCAAAGTTTGTACAGATTTTTTGCAGGCTTCTATAGATGGAGCTTGGCAAATCTTGTGTGGCAATTTATTCCAACTGACCGGGCCAGCAACCGAGAAGGCCTGACTGCGAGTACCAGCCTTACGGGCCTCCCTAGGGGTGGCCTCCCGGAGCAAGAGTGCCACAGAAGTTCTGGTGGGCTGGGCCAGCACTGACTTTTGGGAGATGCGCTCTGCCAGATAGTCAGGTCCCAAGCCATGGAGGGTTTTGTAAACCAAAACCAACACCTTGAACCTTATTATGCACTGAGAACCATTATAATCTTATTTAAACTAAATATTATCCATAGCACAGGCGGTGATCAAATGTGACTAAAATCATTAAAATATAAAATGACTCAAATATTTTTAAAAATGAGTACAGAAATCATAATGTGAGTATAACTAATTTTAGAAAGTTATTTAAATTTTCTCATGCCATCCATATGATTATGCCACAATAAAATATCTTTAAACTTTCTTATTTGCCCCGTTGTGCTTAATAATATCAATAATAAACATGAGCTATCAAATGAATTCTGATTTATGGGGACCCCTTTTCAGCGTTTTCTAGATAAAGAATACTTAAAAGTGGCTAACCATTCCCTTTTCCTGGTAGAATTTTGGAACTATGCAGCTTGCCCAAGGTGACACAGGCTGGCTGTACTCACAGGAAGCATAGCCCAGAAACAAACTCTCAACCTCTGTTTCTACACAAGCCACTGAGCTGTCTAGATTATCATTCCAGAAATATGTCAAGAGACTTTAATATCTCACTTTTTCACATTGGAAACAGTTTCATCAGACTTCTGGGTTTTAGTTATCTTCATTGTTCTTTTATACAATTATAAGGTTTTTTTAAAAGCCGGGGGTAATTGTGTGTTTCTCTGCTCCAGCAGTTCCTGTTATGCGACTGGTAATGCAACTAACTAAGGCTGATACGTCACATCCATCTCATTGCTGTTCGCAGTCCCGCTGTGGACCGGTATGAAGAAATCTAACCGCACATCCATTGTGAGATGAGGGGAGTTCGTCCCGACCATGCCCACTGAACTGCGATCTAAGTGGGATGAGAGATTCCCCTCCATGGCCTCAGGAATCTCCTCATCTCGCTTCTTGTTCCGATACGAGAGCCCGTGAGGTCAGTCTCCTCCCGCAATGTGCCAATCTCCATCTAGTGGCAGGAGTGTGAAGTGCCATTCGCCAGTACATTCCCTATGGAGTCAGCAATGCAGTGCAGAGAGATTAAAAGACAAATGCCTCAAACTTAGCTCTGTAACGCACTGAAGGCAAGGCTTTGGAGAATTGAAACATCGAAAAAATGGAAGGTCGGGCCGGAAAAAAAATGGAGAACAAAGGCATGGAATTTCACATCTCATCACGGAACGAGGATGTGCGGTAACAGTCATGCCGGTATCATCAATCACACCCATGCATACATGGAAGCAGGGACAGAACCGCAAGAAGACCACGTGACCACGACCGACATCAACACGCAATGAACTTCCTCCTGGGACGAGAGTGGACGTGAAGTAACCGTCTAACATGAGAGCAAGTGTGCTAAGGGAAAGCTAACAGAGTAGGAGAAAGCTTGCAATTGGGTGGTAGTGCAACAGTATTCTAGCTTATGGGCCACCAAATAATAATGCTGGCTGATTCAAGACACTGCAAGGAATCTTCTAAGATGCTGTATTTCTTAAAAGCCCAGTGTAAATAGTATCATTCTATGTTTGCATTGATTTTATTTACAAGTGGAAGTCTGGATTTTGTTGAAGTACCAGTGATTATCAGGTCCTACAATGATGTGTCAGGATTCAGCCCTGGCACATCAGAGGTCAGCTTCATCCTGACCGACCCGAGTTTCACTTGCCTTCTCTCTCTCTGAGTGGCCACTATGAGGGAAGCCCAGAGGGTTTCTAACCGCAATTGGGCCTTCTTCTCAGTGGCCCCCTCAGCACTCTGGAACAAACTGCCCACAGAGATTAGGCTGGCAGAGTCTCTGCCAGCCTTTAGGAGAGCTCCAAAGACCTGGCTCTTTATGGAAAGTTTTGGCGATCACTGAGTGTACTGTGGGGTGGGGTGTGTTAGTTGTATTGTTTTGTCCCAAACCTTTTCTTGCCAGATTTTACCTCGTATTATCATTGTTATTTATTGTTTTCCTATTTTTATTCTTGTTCGTCTATTTGGGAGTTGTGTTTGGGCATATTGTTCTTGTAATGTGTTCTACACCACCCAGAGTTCCTGAGGGAAAGTTGGTCAGTTAACATGCACAAATATAATAAATAAATAAATAAATAAATAAATAAATAAATAAATAAATACAAATATGTGTGTGTGTTAGTAGTAGTAGTAGTAGTACTAGTAGTAGTAGCATTAGGATGATGATGGTGGTGGTGGTGGTGGTGGTGGTTAATTAAAAAGGTAATACAAAGCATATTTACTAAGAGGCATGTGCCACTATGTTTCATAGGATCTACCCCCAGCCAAATGTAACCCCTGTGGACTACAGTGGTACCTTGTATAAAGGAATTAATTCGTTCCAAATGAAATTATGTTAAGCAAATTTTCCTTTATACAAATTCCCATAGGAATGCATTAAAAACAGAGTGATCCCATTTTTATGTTGTACAGATTTGCCCCATAGACGATTATGTTAAGCAAATTTTCTCTATCTCCGGAATTTTTTATGTTGTACAAATTTTATGTTATACAAGCTGTATGTTATACAAGGGTCCACTGTATTTGGTTTGAACCAAATGGGTGAGGAAATGAAGATTATGTGATTCAGGATTTTGAATGAGAAAGAGTAGGAGAGCTGGAGACAAGAAACTCTTGTCTCCTCAGACGAGTAACAGGGCCTCTGCTACTTTGTCTTAAGTAGTACAATTATTTTTGTGCAGGAAGGGGACTGGAAGTTTGAACTCACACACATATACAGTATATACGTATGTTTGGGCTGTACTGTATTTATATCACATACAGTATATCATCGCAGAATTGATGCATTTGAGCTGTGGTGCTGGAGGAGAGTCTTGAGAGTCCCCTGGACTGCAAAGAGATCAAACCTATCCATTCTGAAAGAAATCAACCCGGAATGTTCACTGGAAGGACAGATTGTGAAGCTGAGGCTCCAGCACTTTGGCCACCTCGTGAGAAGAGAGGACTCCTTGGAAAAGTCCCTGATGCTGGGAAGAATCGAAGGCAAAAGGAAAAGAGGACGACAGAGGATGAGATGGTTGGACGGCGTCACTGATGCAACCAAAATGAATTTGAGAAATCTCCGGGAGGCAGTGGAGGATAGGAAGGCCTGGCGAGCTCTGGTCCATGGGGTCATGAAGAGTCGGACACGACTGAACGACTGAACAACAACAACAAATATATTTTAACATATATGTTTTTACATATTTTACAGCTCGCTCGCTCTCGCTCTCTTGCTCACTTGCTCTCTCTCTCTCTCTCTCTCTCTCTCTCTCTCTCTCTCTCTCTCTCTCTCTCTCT
>JAHTLZ010000122.1:2249514-2261979 GCA_023846285.1 Phrynocephalus versicolor
TGGATGCACCCTCTGCAACGAAGGTGAAAAGTGGGCCATGCATGGGATCAAACAAAGGATTCCAAAGCTGAAGGAATGGGTAGGATATCCTTGAAACATGGGCCACTGTTTTCTCTGGGCTAAACCTTCCTCACTCCTATTCCTATTTCTAATTTTCCTCTCTCCTGTTTCCACTAATACTGTTTCAGACCAGGAACTTTGCCCATTTACAATTGAAAGCTCTGCTGAAGATGAAGAGAGGGGGCCCAGTAGGTTACAATAACAGTGGAAGGAAATTCTCCCAGCTTCTACCAGAGTCTATTCCAGTGGTTATCAACCTGTGGGTTCCCAGATGTTCTTGGACTGCAACTCCCAGAAGCCTCCACCACTTGCTGTGTTGGAAGGGGTTTCTGGGAGCTGCAGTCCAAGAACATCTGGGGACCCACAGGTTGAGAACCACTGGTCTATTCTTTTCCAAAAGAAGGGTTGCTTAATATCAGAGGAAAGAAACTCTGGATTGGATCTAATCCTATGTCTGATGTGCATAAAATTATCCTGGATGGCATGCCCATTAAGAAAGGAATCTTTGGACAGGGGTAAGGCCCCCAATGTGCAACACATCCTTTTTTAATCAAATACCTACATCTAGTTGTTAATCCCATTTAAAGTATCTTCATTGACTTGTCAAGTCACCATTGAGTCAGTGGGTTTACTTTAATTGGGGTTAAACATTGGATTTGCATCACTGTTTCTTTCATTATCTTGTTTCACAAGGACATATTTACCCCATAAGAGATGTGTACACCCTAGATTGATGCTAGCCAGGATTCCTGGGTGTTGTGGTCCAAGAACATCTGGGCCCCAAGGTGGGGGACCACTGTCCTAGATGCAATGTATCAAAGTTGGGTTTTGACATGTCCCAGGCTTTTTATAATTTCAGCCAGGGCATTCCTGCCTAGCATTCAAGCACCATAAAACATGACAGCAAATCTTACTGGCAAATCTGACCTCAGAGTTTCCTGGTTTTTATGATGCAGTGGTCTTTGGGGTTCTGTGCCAGATTAAAACATTATGGTCCTTCCTGTCACTGTGGTTAATTCTGTCCATTTGCAATAAAATGACGTCGGACAGACAAATTGGTAGAGTCCAGTCAGCAGGTTCTACCAAGAAGAAAAATTCTTGGCATTTTCTACAAAAAAGCCGACTAATTCCATCCAGCTTTCTATAAGCAAAATGTTAACCTTAAAAAGCTATCATGTGTGAAAGTTATTAACACTTGTGAAAATGGCTGAAGTATGAATGTTGCTGCATTATGTAGGTTTTTTATATGTAATTTGGTTACAAAATAAAGTAATGTAGATCAAAAATATTGTGCACGTCAGACTGGATGAAACATTTGCCTACCAAATAATAGAATTTTCTCTTCTTTTCTGACTTCTAATTTCAATATAAATCTGAGCTCTGGTATAGCTATTATGTCAAAAACACTAGCTAAATTTCCTAATGGGACTTTTGTAATCCATCTCTCACCCATATTAGCTTCAGTGAAAACAAAGACTCCTGATAATGTTTGTCGTCTAAGAAGCAGGATGGGCTTTACTTAATAAGAAACAATCATGATAATCAACAGCTTCTTTATTGCAAATCTTTCACCCTAGTCTCTGGGTTTTATTCTGTTGGCCAAATAAGACAGGATGCAATTTTCTGTTTCTTTTTATACCAGTTCAATGTATATTCTGCATTCTCAATTGTGTTCTACTTTTTCTCTCCCCGCCCCCAACATCTTCCTTCATTTTCCCTTAGGTTATTCAGCATTCTTGCCTACCACACAGCCTTGGCCAGAAGTTTAAATCATATGCTTGATAGAATATACAGAAGAAAGATGCAGTAGGTTGGAAAGATGTTGGAGTAAAACACAGACACACACACACACACACACACACAGAGAGAGAGAGAGAGAGAGCTTAATGCTTGAGTATAAATCCATATTTTGCTAAAAGAAAATGTTGGAGAATTATTGTGGAATCTCCATACACCCCTGCAACAGGAATGATAGAAGCTATGCTCACCTGTATTGCTATCTATGCACAGGCTAATTTTCACTGATTAGGTATTCTGCTATACAGATCCAGGACCTGTAAGCCTCATCACTGCTTCTATAGCATTCATTTGGTCAAAGTGCAAAAGTAGCAACTTACATATTATGGCAGGCGATCACTAATGCTTCACTAAAAAGTTGAAATGCAACAGGCTAAAAGAAGGCACTAATTTGTACAGAGCATATAGAAATTGATGCATATAGATGTGATTTAGGAATTGGGGAGGGGATCCAATGCAGGGATCATATGAAATCAAGAGGATCCATCAAGATCCGCCTTTTACTTTCTTTCTTTCTTACCTACTATGTGACTTTTGTATGGATTACCATGCATGATTACATTGACTGATTTCATAAGAACACCAGTGTTTTACATGTTACTTTCCACCCCTTATAATGGAATTTTTTTTCTTTTTGCGTACTCTTTGTAGCTTTAATGTTACCTTTTAATGTTCTAAGGTGCCTATTCTAATTCCCTGTTCTTAACTTGAATATGTCTTAATGTTCTGGGCTGTATATTGTCTCTCATTATTGTAAGCCAGTATGGGTCCTTTTCCAAAGAGAATGGTGGGGTAAAAATATTCAAAATAAATAAATAAATAACCATACTTCTGAAATAGGATACATCAGAGATGAGAAGACTCTGATCAGATAAGCTGTGAACTTGCTCAATCACTGGCCAATTGGCTACAAATCTGCAGCATCAATACCCCTACTCTCCCTTGTGATTGTTCCTCATCTTTTAAGTTGGGTATAGGTTGAACAAAGCTGTGTAGATGCCCTAAGCATATCCGATCTTGCCTGATTTCGGAAGCTAAGCAGGGTTGCCCCTGGTTAGTACTTGGATGGGAGACCACCAGGGAATACCAGGCGCTGTAGGCGCCTGGAGTAGGAACTGGCAAGCCACTCCAGTATTCCTGCCAAGAAAACTCCATGGACATGGGGTCACAATGAGTTGGTCACGACTGTAATGACACAACACACACACATGGGTTAAACAATCCTTCAAACAGATAACCACTCTGAGGCTAGAAAGCTATCCTGTGTCAAGTAAGATAGATTACCTAGAATTAGAGATCTCCCTAAACCAGTGATGGTGAACCTTTTAGAGACCAAGTGCCCAAAAAGCAATTCAAAACCCACTAATTTTTTTGCAAAGTGCCAATACAGTAATTTAACCTATATACAGGTGGCTATGAAGGGGCGATGTTGTGTGCCCACAGAAAGGGCTCCAAGTGCCACCTTTGGCATCCGTGCCATAGGTTTGCCATCACTGGTCTAAACCTTCAACACCTGTCCCATTACCCCATCGGAGAACATGGTTGTCAGCAGTGCCAGCACTTATATACACACTCTTTGCTTCTCAGAATTCCACATGGTTTTCTGGAGCTCATTACTGGCCAGACATATATCTGCTATCCTGGTCTGGATGCTGTCAGACGGTAGTGTGCTTGAAAATTACAGGATGGAAATGGCAGTTCTGTGGACCAGAATAATCTCCACCCCTGGGCCCTCTTCTTGGCCAACAATCCTTAGTAGGGATGGGCATGAAATGAAAAACTTGTGTTTTGTTTCATTCCATTTTGTCCCCCCTGCATTTCATTTTGTATCATAAGTAATGAATTTTTTTTAAAAAATACTCATTACTTATTAAACAAAATGAAATGAAATGAATCCCCCACAGCATCAGTGCTTTATCTGGTGCTGTTGGAGACCCCAAAGCCTCCTTGCAACGACCTTCCAGCTGATTTTGACAGCTCGATCCCAGCTGGGAGGCGGGTGTGTAGGAGTAAAAGAGCAGCCAGGCAGAAGTAAATTCCCTGCCTGCCTGCTCCTTTCTCCCCTGTCACCCCCTCCTCCCAGGAAGGTGTTTTGGACAGGGAGTGCTATGGGGAGTGGGGCCCCACAACCCTCCCTGTCCAGAAAACCTCCATGGAGGTAATTTTGAGTGCATATATAAAAATATGCACTCAAAATTACTTACCTTGGGGCAGTGGTCCCCAACCCCTGGGCCACGGACCGGTGCCAGTCCGTGGACCAATCGGCACCGGGCCGCCTGAGGAAACCAGGGAAACTCCTCCCCTTTTCCTCCGCCGCCCTTCTCCTCCTCCTCTTCTCTCCCACGGGCAGCCAATGGAAGAAGAAGGCTAGAGGAGCGCAGGAGGAGCCGCCGCCGCTCCTCCTCCTCCTCCTCCTCCCCCGGGGCGCGCGCCCTTTGGCCCCTCCCTGCGGCCGCGCTCCAGGGCAGAGCCTCCCCCGCTGCCGCCGCCGCCGGACCGCGCCTGTGTTGAGGGGGGCGGGGGGCGTCGCAGGCCGGCCCGGGTGTTTTCCCCGCCCCCGCCGTGCCTGTGTTGAAGGGGGCGGGGGGCGTCACAGTCCGGCCCGGGTGTTTTCCCTGCCACCGCCGCGCCTGTGTTGAGGGGGGTGGGGGGGGAGCGGCGCAGGCCGGCCCGGGTGTTTTCCCCGCCACCGCCGCGCCTAGGTTGAGGGGGACGGGGGGAGCGGCGCAGGCCGGCCTGGGTGTTTTCCCCGCCGCCACCGCTCCTGTGTTGAGGGGGGCGGGGGGAGCGGCGCAGGCCGGCCCGGGTGTTTTCCCTGCCGCCGCCGCCGTGACCCCCCCCCCCCGCAATCGCCCCCGCCTCAACAACAACAACCGCCTCCTCCTCTTCCTCCTCCTCCTCCTCCGCCTCAGGCTTCCTCGCGCGCCGCCAGCCCCACGCAGCCGACGCTGGTCCACGGGGGCATCACCACCCCCAGCAGCGGCAGCCCCCTGGCGGTGGCCACGCAGACGCCCGCCGGAGCCGGCCCGAGGAGCCCCCCGTGCCCTGCGGGCGCCACCACCCCACTGCCGCCGCCGTCCACCGAGTCCTCTCCACCGCTGCCGCCGGGCTCGGCGCAGGGCAGACCCATACAAGGAGGGGGAGGGGCGCGCGGCAGCCCCCCTCGGGCCCCCCACCCGCTGCCTCCCCTGGGCTCTTCGCCCCCGCCCCCGCCGCCGCTGCCCCACGCTTCCCCGGTGTCTCCGCCAGCGCCCAAAGGCAGCGCCTGCTCCTCCTCCTCCTCCTCCGCGGGAAGGATCCGGCCCCGTCAGCGGCGGCGGTCCCCCGAGCAAAGCTGGGCCTCCCCGGAAAGGAAGAGCCCCAACTCGCCCGTTTGCAAAGGTGAGAGGGAGGGGGTGGGGTGGTGCGGTCGCGCATGTGTGTGTCTCTCTCTCTCTCCCCCCGCCGGACCCCCCTTTCGCATTCCTTTATCTCCCCCCCTTACCCACCCCCACCCCCGGACCACAGAAAAATTATCAAAAATTTACTGGTCCACGGGGATAAAAACGTTGGGGAGCACTGCCTTGGGGCAGCAAAGTAGCAGGGGTACCTTCAGAAAGTGATTTTAGGGAACCCTCTGAAATTGGGAAACATTTGGGGTAAGGGGGCTGAGTCATAAAGCTCTAAAGGGGGTGCCACTAGGAAAAAACCCTTCTAATTAGAATCATGTGGGAAGCAGAGGCAGCACTATCGCTCACCGATCAGCTTCCAATTCCAATTAGAAGGTTTTTTTCCTGGGGGCATCCCTTTTGGAACTTATAACTCAGCTCCCTGAACCCCAAACCTTTCCTAATTTCATGTAGGCTAAAATTGCTTTCTGAAGGTACCCCTGTCATTTCATCTAGAACAGGGGTGTCCAAACTTTTTGTAAGGAGGGCCAGATTTGGTGGCTGCTCCCTGACCCTGACCCCAACTGCAAGCCCCACGCACTGACCCCTAAGCACCACCCACTGACTCCTTGCAAGCCATCAACTGCTTCTTCAGCTTCATCTCATGGGCGCTGCAGTAGGCATTGGCAAGGAAGGAGATGGCCTTGGTGGCAGCCCTGTCACCCCTCACCCTTACCAAGGGCACAGGAATCAAGGCATGCTGCTGCTGCTGCCACTGTGGAGAGCCCCGTCTGCACCACCACTAGCACCGTCAACCTCCCCTTTTCCTCCAAAGAGGACGAGGAGTCAGGCCCAGGTTTGCGATGGAAGCAAAGCTGGGAGAGTGGCCAGGCCTGGCCCAGGTCATGGCAACCCCTCCCAGAGCCTGCCTGCCCACTTGCTTCTAGGTTGCTCTCCCTGGAAGGCTGCCCAGCAAAAGGGCCGCCCGTCTGTGCAGTGCTTGGCACGCTTGGCCGGCCACTTTCCCGGTTCTGGTCGAGACTTCTCGGGCCCCTCTTCAGCCAGTCGAGGGAAGGAAGAAGAAGCCAGTGGGCGGGCCTGGGAGGGGAAGAGGAGGAAGGGCAGCCAGAGTCCTTCTCTTTCAGAGGCCTCCTGCAGTGGCCGAATAGAGGGCTGCCCCCTCACCCTGATCCAGGCAAACCCATCACACCCGCATCCCCACGTGTTCCCCCGGGGGCTCCCGGGGACATTTACCTTATCGCAGGAGCGCCAAACAGCCACAGAGTTCTTCTTTGCAGGACCCCATGAAGCGTCACAATTTTCAGCCCTCTCTAGGCGACTCCAACCAGCCCAGCAGGGACGGGACATGGTGACACAGCCCAGTGCCGCCAACAGGGCAGGCAGACTAGCCAGCGGCTGCTCACACTCAGCGGCGATGGTTGTGTCACCCAGGTGGGAAGCCTCCCTGGGTTCGCCCAGGGCCAAGTGAGCCCGGTGTGATGCCACACCACTAAGAGGGGGGAATCTGACCCCAATCTCCATCCGCTCTATGCTTTCCAGGCCCACAGGGCATTGGTGCGGCAGTGGTGCCGACTAGGGGGTGGAACCAGGCTCCCACTCTTTGATTCCACTCCCCCTGCGCTTGCCTAGGCTCACATGGCTCTGGCGCAGCAACCTCGCAACCAGGGGTGGAGCCCAGCCCTTGCACTCTGCTATCCCCACGCTTGCCAAGGCTTACTCGTATGTGGCTCCTGTGCAGTGGTCTCACCACCAGGAGGTGGAGCCCACCCCTGCGCTCTGTTCCCTCCCCCGTGCTTGCTGAGGCCCATGGGGCTTTGGTGCGGCAACGGTGACACCGGGGGTGGAACCCGGCCACCGTACTCCACTCCCCCTGCATTTGCCTATGCTCACAGGGCTCCGGTGCACCACTGGTGCCCCGCACTCTGCTCCCACTGCACTTGCTCAGGCCATAGGGGCTGAGCTGTGGCTGCACCAGCACCAAGGCGACTGAATCTAGCATGCGCTTGGGCCCCAGAAAGGGATGCACTGGCCTGTGCCCAGGTGGGAGGAGGATGAGGAGCTGCCTCATGGCTCAGCAGCTCCCGCCTCTGTCCCTCCGCCTGGCCCACCGACCCGCCCTGATGCTCCCACTGGCTAAGCTGCACCACCACAACACCACGGCCAGGCATGGGAGCCCCTGTGATTCAGGGCTGGTTTGGGGCATCAACAGGAGCAACAGGAGGGGGAGGGGTGGGCCATCCATCCATGGGCCAAACAAAATGGCCTAGTGGGCTGGATTTGGCCCCCAGGCTGGACTTTGGACATGGCTGATCTAGAACGAATCACTTGGAGCCTTTTCATACGACCCCTAAGATCCGCTGGCCACTTAAATTCGGACCAGAGATCTTGGGGGTTCGTTGCTCTTTCTGCGTCCCCACCCCTCCACACTTCCTTGCTCCTGTCTGCGTGAGGGGAGGGAGAAAAAAAGAGAGGGAAAAAATGCAGGCTCACCTCCGAAGCCACCCGGAGCCCTGTCGTCGTCCTGATTCCTTCTCTTAAAGGGGCGGCAGGCAAAAACAACAACAAACAGACACGAGGAGAGCCCGGCACTCACTCCCTTAAATCTGCATCACGGATTTTCAGCACCAGAGAGCAGGTACATGAAAAGTGCTCTGGGACACGCTTAGGTGGGCGTGGTCGCACTTAATTTTCTGCAAACTCCGGAGGTGGTGGGGAAACAATTGTAAGCTCCGGAGCTGGCAGCCATTTGTGGTGGAGTTTAGGGGTCGTGTACAAATACCCTTGGTTCTAGAGGGGAATGGTGTTTCGTTTCATTTGTAATGAAATGCTGCTTCCCTGTTTAATTTTGTTTCATTTCATTTTGTTAGCTAACAAAATGACAAAGCAGCATTTCATTTTTGGTTAGGTGCCCGTCCCTAATCCTAAACCAACTTGTTACTTCCATCTGATGCTGCAATTTGGTTTCATTTCTGGAGAGTCTTTTGAGACACCCCAATTCCTCACTGCAAGTGGCTGGCTGCAGCGGTTTGCATGTTCAAAATCCAGAATGAACAGGAAATAAGCCACTGTATTTCTTTACATTTGTAGGGTGAGGGGAGTGTTCTGCCCAATGTCCCATTGCCAATTCAACCTATATGGCAGCAAAAGCTCTGGTTACTACTTGCTGCACCTTGTGCGGTTCATATTCTGATAATGGCAGGCACCACTGACGCTATGATGTGCTGTGGTGCTCCCCTCTACCCTCAGTCTCCATGAACCAAGGGAACGGTAGGGATGCTAGCTTTGCCAAGCAGCCTTCAATTGGGGAAAGAATTGCTCTTTTATACTTGAAGCCCATTGCTTCCTCTCTAAAGCTAAATAAGAATTTAATGAGATCACAGCAGGGCATGTCCAAAGGGAATAGCGCACAGATCTTTCCCACTGGATAGCCGTAATGTTAGTTTGCTTTAGACATCTCCATTCCCTGCTGTTTGCTTCCATGGGATAAAGCACAAAGCCACCTAGGGGTTCTGCATGTGTTAGCAGCCAACGCCACTCTTTCAATGGAGAGAGTCCAGCTGGCAAAATCAAGGGACCTATTTGCATTTCTCTGCAAAGCATCTCTGCCCCCCCCCACACCGCCCCTTTCCCAGTTGCAGTACCTGCTGGCCAAAAGAATTGACTCTTGCTTATTTTTCATGTTTGTGAGCATGATGCAGGGGATGGAATTATGGTGTCGCACTGAAAGGTTATTGTGTGATTTCAATGGAAATACCAAGAGAACAAAAGAGGATCCAGTTAGCTTTGCTCCAGAGAGAGATACGAAGTAACAGCCATGCCCAGAGAAGCACGAGGTTAGGAAGACATATGCTGAATCACAGCAATTTTGCAACGGCCGAGTCTGTACATATTTTATGATCAAGGTAGATAGTGAGGGTCAGGAATGCAGCAATTTTTTTCCCATGCAGGTTGAGAGTAAGGAAAGGAGCAGAACAGAGGTGAAATGCAGAAACAAGCATAGGTACATGAGCTTAGGAAAAAGCTTGTCTGAGTAAGATGGATGGGTTGGTAATAATAATGTTCTGGATGTTCTGATTAAAAGGATCTTGAAATTGGAGCGGAGGTGTCGGGAGCAGAGAAGGAATAAGAAGCAAAATAAGAAGCAACAATCCAGGGCAGGTATAAATCGTGGTCTCCTCTTTCTAGCAAGCCTTCTTTGCATTCTCCTAGGGTTCTGAGGAAGGGATGGAGATGTCTGTGTACCTGGCTGCATGGGAGAGACTACGGCAACACAGCATGGTGACATTCTGCTGAAGGCCAGTGAGAGATATGGAACTGGTCAGGTTCACATGCATACCTTGGCTCATGTAAATCTTCAAGGGAGGGACCTCTCTCAGTCCACCCAGGTTTTACATAGCCAAGCCCACCCTGCTGCCAGTCTTTGGCTTGGGAGAATGAAGATGCTGGCCAGAGACTGATCTCATTCCTCACTGAAAATGCTGTAATGTGTGTCCAATGCCCCAAATTCCTGTGTCAGAGAAGCACATCCCTGAATGCTACATCAGTTCATCATTGCCTTTCCTTTTCCTGGTAGTCTCCACCTGTCTTCACTGCCATTGAATTATAGTATGTGTAGTATGCTGCAGCAGATCTATTCCAGTATGTGAAAGAGCCGGCATAAACTGCCAAGTTTTCAGTGACTGGTTAAACGATCCCAAAGAGGGGGCCAGGCAGATTTCAACAGGACGAGAATTCCACAGGTGTGTGGGGCAACCACTCAGAAAGTCATGATCTGAGAAAGTGTTTGATCTTGCAAGTTGTGGTTCCGTAACATCATTTGATTTTTCCTCGCCTACTGAAGGCTCAGCACCATCCTAGTTATAGTCTTTGGATTTGTTAGCCCTAAATCATCCTGCTGTGATCTACTCTAGACACAACCCCTATAGAACTATTTATCTACTATAAAAGAGATTATAATTTCTGAAACTGCCACCGAATAATGGGTAATGCCTTGAAAATACATCAGAATAAAAGATACTTATAGATTCAACAGCTGAAATGGAAATTTGCAGAAAGTGCAAAAAGCAAGGAGACTCCAGAGTCTGAGCCTTGAACCCTTGAAATATGACATTCAGAGACTGATTTTTTTAAAAGAGTAATATTTTAAAATACATGTATCCATGTGCCAGATGACCAGATTTAGCAGTTTTGCATGCTGGGATTTGTTTTAAAACCAACATCTCCATTTTCTCTTTCAAATGACTAGGAATTAGGGGAAGTGGGATTAGCAAAATATAAATGAGACCATTGACACAAAAATGTGAGTTAGAAATTTTTGTTTAGCTTTTGCTTTTTCCCCAAACTCATTCCAGCTGTTTTTAAGACTGATATAGAGGGATTTTCTAACAAGCTTTTGGGAGAGGGTGGTGAAATAATATCATGTTGGAGCAAAAACAAATGACCCAATTATCCAAAACAAGATTTGAGGACAGCATCTGGCTCTGCTTAGTGATACAATAGGGTATGGTCCTTGTATAAACAGCAGCAAGCTTACTTTCATTTTACTGGATAACAGCATGGCACTGTTAACCCCTTCTCACCCTTGGTGCTTGCACATGTTTGATCTTCTCTCTCTCTCATTGATCATTGCACCAGGCCATGTACTGTATAACATTCCTAGCTGAGATATTTCAGATGTCAATTTTGAACATACATTTAATTGGGCATCCATAAAGATAAAGGCAATGTAAGAACATTTATTTTAAAAATTAAGACATTAAGAATGTACATTTTCTACAAGCACAGGTCCATGAAGCAAAAGAGGAAGATGGACATGTAGAATATGGTGCCCAGGACTGCAGCTGTTTGGGGTGTGCTCCTTCAGAGTGAAATTAGATGATATGCTTATAATGTCGTTTGTTGTTATTGTTGTTGCTTTGATTTGTTTTTCTGAGGCATTTCTCCAGTTGATGAAAGACACTTGTTATCAGAGTACATGCCAATCATCATCAACCTATCTTTAATAGAGCATTGCTTTGTTTTGGGATTGGACAATGGGAGATAAACACAAGATTAATTTCCAAGTCTTGACTGCTCCGATGTGCACCTCTGATACATCTCCATGATGAAAGGGAACACAGATTGTTGTTGCTGCTGTTGTTGCTGTTGTTGTTGTTGTGTTGTATAGTCACGACCAACTCTTCATGACCCCATGTCCATGGAGCTTTCTTGGCAGGAATACTGGAGTGGCTTGCCAATTCCTACTCCAGGTGTCTACAGCACCTGGTATTCCCTGGCGGTCGCCCATCCAAGTACTAGCCAGGGCCAACCCTGCTTAGCTTCTGAGATCGGATGTGCCCAGGGCATCCAGGCAGCTCATAACACAGATTAATCACTGGGAATACACATGTGATGTACTGCCAGCCTCACTCTGGAACTTTTTCCTTAGCGCATGTTTCAAAAGGACCATAGTGCAAGAGTGGTGACCATGCTTTGCATTTAGAAACTGTCAAATTCTCCAGTTATATCTACATTGAGAATGAGAAAGAAAGATCTGAGGTATCCGAGTTGGGAAGGACCTTTGCTTAAGAGCATAGAGAAATTCTCCCAGTCCGTTTCTAGGCAAACAGAATAACAGAAACGCTCAGTGAAGGACAGCTTCATGCATTCATTCATAAGGGCAGAAATTCTTCACTCTGAAATGACACAGTGTATGCAACCCTATAGAAATTGTTGCAACAGTTGTTCAAGAATTCAATTGCTTCCTGGAGAGCCTATTTAAATCTGTTCACCTGCAGCTTCTTACTGCTTTCTCTTTCCAACCCAATACTGTCAACCGCATGTGCAGAGAAAGTGAGACAGGGCTGCCTACAATATTCTCCCATCCTTGGTGCTCCTTGATGCTGTTATGCTGTTGCCTTCCCCTTCTGCCTCGATCCCACCCACCCACCCCCGCCAAGGCGCTTGCTGTACAGAATGGTTTGTGTCCTGCCATCTCCATTAGAACAAACAGTCTTTTCAGAAGACTTGTTATGCCACCATGCCGCACAGAGTCAGATTTGCTGCCGATAATGTAGGACATTTCCTCCCTGAAACCACTCTGCTGTCAGCTCCTTTGGAGATCTTCCTCAGTCTTTGCATCTCTCCTTCCTCTGGGGAAGTTTAAAGTTTGGAGAAAAGCTGCAAAAAGAAGGCTTCTTTCGACACCAATAGATTTCTGTTGCTATAGCAATTGGAACAA
>JAHTLZ010000122.1:2261989-2297188 GCA_023846285.1 Phrynocephalus versicolor
TTTATCTGATCATGTCTAGGATGTGGGTGGCAAAAATCCATTGTCTTTGATTTTTCTCTCAGATTCTGGCATTTTATATGTTTCTTTTATCCTATAGTGGGTTTAAACACCATGCCAGGGATGTCAATGATCTTGGGAGTCACCTAAAAATAAAACCTTATGTCATCATTAATATGCCAGAGAATGAAGACTAATTGAACATTACTGTATTCTCTTTTAAATGCTTTTAAATGCACAGAGATTTCCTATGTAATAATCTGGTTCTTGCTATTGACGGATAAGATTTTTTTTTCACCTTGGAGGTGCAGAGTCAAAGACCCAAGACTGAAAAACAATTGAAAATGTGACACCAAGATGTCCAGTGCATTGCATTGAAATATTAGTGGTATTTAAGACTGCTACAATCCTCATGTAACCACATACTGTAATGTATATGAGTTCAGCATCATCCTCAGAATGCTAATCAATAAAAGGTCCATGAGGTTCTGTCAGCAGCTCCGCTAATATCCAGGGCTTGGAACGTTAGCTTTGAAAATTAATGGCAAGAATGCTTTCAGTTGCATTTACCAGATGAATGCAGTTTAAATCACAGTACTGCATCATTGCCAGTTAAAGAGTCATTACTTGTATTCCTCATTAGAGACAAGTGGTCAAGTGCATCACAGAGAATGCAAACAGCAACTTCTTAACAAATGGCAGTTCACAGCTGTAATTTATGTCATTGCATTAAGAAGATGCATATAAATAATAGAGTTCTGGCCCGCTAGATAAACATTAGAAACTGGGAAATTAACTTATTGCTCTTAATGAGGAATTACAGTATTTTTGTGTGTCTTAGACTATATTTTTGTCTAAAATTATTAGACTAAAAATTGAGGGTCATCTTATGCACAGAAGGAAGCGAAGGAGAGAACTGCACAGTTGTGAAACTGTAATTCTGGGTCGGAAAGTGGGGGTCGTCATACATGGCAGCATCCTATATGTGTGAAAATATGGTAATTTATGGGCTATTTATGTTTATTAATGTTTAAAATGTTTAATTTGCAAATTAACATTAAAAACACATCAAGGGCGCAGATCAATCCACAACTGCTGTCCACAAAGGGGTCATTTTCCTTCCCATCAAAACTATTCTTTTATTTGGCAACCTAGCCTATATCCAGTAAAGCATTTGAACTCTAGCACCCAAAACACTCTACCCAACCCGTTGACCGCAAATATGCACATTTGAAGGAAACAAAAATGAAATGATTAACGAACAAGAGAAAAAAGTTTGTTGGTTCAAAAAGCCCTTTTCTAAACACCAAATCCAAACAAATACTGTACAGGTTTAAAATGCAAATATTAAAGTATCTGGACTAGGGCCCCTCGTGTTTTCTTGTATCTGACATTTCAATCTATATTAAACCATATCTTTTTTTAGCCGCACTTCATTTGCTGTTTCATTTAAACAGGGAAATTAGAAGCCCTCCCCAATGCCCCCTCAAAAAAAACCCTCAATTCAAAATATTGTAACCTGGATATCTGGGTTTGCCAGTTCAAATGTAGGCCACCATAGCTTTTGCAATAAGAAAAAAGACCCACCCCCCTTGCTCCAATAGAATTTTTAGTGTTTCTTATTTTTCATTTTTTATTTATCAACATTTTTGTTTGTTTCATTCAAACAGGCAAACTTAGAGTTGCATGTTGGATGCCCAGTTTTCCGATACCTGCAGAGCTTCAGCAAGTTGTCTGGGAGTTATTTCCTGTTCTGCACAGATCTCTAAGTAGGAATCATGCAAAACATCTCAGCTTCATCACCCATAGAACTGACAAGATTTTAGGTCTCCTCAAAAATCACAAAATTGGTATGGTTGTTGGACAGGCATATTGACATTATTTTAGTCCAGAAGAAATTGGTTGTTATGGTCTCAACACCCACCTAGCAGGACACAGAAAGGTCTTCAGACAGCTTCAGACAAAATTTATAGTTTTAGTAAATGCTTCTTATTGCCTGAAATCCAGCAGTAAGTCATAACTTGAGGATGCCTTGTGCTTAAATGACAGTACTGCAGTGAAGACTCAGATCACAACCTGATTTCAATCCTGATGGACTCAGGTAGCCAGTTTGAGGCTGAGTCAGCCTTCCATTCTTTGGAAGTTGGTAAATTGAATACACAGCTCCCCAGGGGGAGTGGGAGGACAACATGGAGCCTGCTTAATTAAATTGTAAACCACCAAAGACATCTTTAAGAACCATTATAAACAGCACACATTGCTTTGCTTTAGTACAAGGACTTTTGCTAATATTGCTCTTAACCAAAAAAGGGCATGATATGGTCTTTCAGTACTCCAAAATCTATAAGTACTTAATAACCTTTTTGAGAGGTTCTGGGATATCTTGGGACACTCTTTTTCTTCAAAACACCTCAAACCTGCAAATATTTCTATCATCCATGTCCAATTTTTTTTTGAAAAAACTCAAAAATCACTGTAATATGTTTCATAGAATCACATCAGACCCTAGTCACATGAGGAGAAAGTTCTCTAGTTATTTCCCAGTTTTGCTTTTCCCCATCATATGACACGCAGTCAAGATTGAAATCTTTCCCCAGTCAGCAATATAACTGGTTTATTTCCTACTCCCTAGGAGGGTTGCATTATTCTGTACCTTTGTTGCAACGGTGCATTCCTTACAAGAACTGCCTCTGTTCACCACTTGCCCTGCTTCTTTTCTGACCTGAAGCCAGGATGGTGGTCGCCATTGTTGCGGCGTGCTGGGCTTGGGAGCTTTCTTGATAAATAGGAATGAACAACAAAACTAGGACTATGGTAAAGCATAAAGCCTTCCCAGGTAAGGATTTTCCCCTGGTGAGCCACATTTAAGTGTCTGTCAAGGTGGTTTTCTCAGGTGCAATGCCCAGAACGCATTATTATGGGATTTGTAGTCCAAGAAATCTGAAAATCCCATGCCTAATGGCCATGATCATGAGCACACCTCCCAACAGTTTCCAAAGAGTGAAGCTACACCATCTGCCGAGTCTCTCTTTAGAATTAGTACTCTCCCAAGTGGTGAAATAATTTTGTCTGTCATAGGATGTGCTTAGGGAGCTGGGAGTGTTTAGCCTTACAAAAAGAAGACTGAGAGGGGATATGATAGTTATGTTTAAATATTTGAAAGGATTTGAAAGGTTTGTTTTCCATGGCTTCATAGACTAGCATGCGGGGCAATGGCCTCAAACTTCAGGAAAAGAGATTCAATTTAAACATTAGGAAGAACTTCGTGACAGTTAGAGCTGTTTGGCAGTGGAATATGCTGCCACAGGGGGTGGTGGAGTCTCCTTCTTTGGAGGTTTTTAAGCAGAGGCTGGATGGCCATCTGTCGGGAGCACTGTGATGGGGGTTCCTGCATGGCAGGGGGTCGGACTAGATTCTTTAAGAATATTAATAAGTTTATCATGCTTAACTGTGTCAAATGCTTTTTCATCATCAATGAAGTAATCAAAAACATCAACATTGACATCGAGACATCACTGAACTAGTATTTGAATGCTTCCCAAGTTCCAAATCCATTCCTGAATCCAAATTGGGTATCTCCAATGCTCTCTTCACACTTCCAATATATTCTTGAAAATTACATAATTACAAAGCATTACATCAGACTATTTCTTTTACTTTATGTTAACTTTTCAGGTTATTATATATAAACTAATGATTTAAGTTTTTGCTAAGTTATGTTTAGCTAATATTTTAGTTAAAAAATCTGCATTAATTTTATATGCATTCTTGATTCTTGATTCTATCCTTCTCTGTTATTTAATTATATCTTCAAAGTACCATTATTTCCTTAAGTATTTTAAGTTTTTCATCCTCTCCATACCCTAAAAATATGCTATGAAATGCAGATTTTCATGTTCTAAAACTCAAAAATTTCCAGGGAAAAAATGATGGACCCCCTTATGGCTCACACCTTGTCATGAGGGGGCCAGGAGGGGGCATAAAAGTGACTTTGTCCCCAGGTGCTGAACACCCTAGCTATAGTTCTGAAACCCCAACCTTCTCTGCTGGTTATCTTCTCTTCCCAAGAGCTGTGGCTGGAGGGCAGAGTGCACCCTTTTCAGAAATTTCGGTGCAAAAACTGACTGAAAAACTGTGCTGAAAACCCTAGCTACGCCCCTGATGCAAGCCATCCGCCTCATCAAGGCTTGTGTCCATAGAGGGGCAGCACTAGTTGGAAGATTCTAAAAAACTCTTCTAAACCATTGTAAATAGGATCAGTGTAGAGTCCATTGTAAGCTTATTTCCAGTTTAATGAGGTGTATACTTGAGTACGCCTATTAAAGACTGTCGGATTTTGCCTTGGTCATTCAGTTGCTTTGCTATACATTACATGAAGTATAGCAACTGCTTTCCTCTGCCCATGAGTTTCCAAGGCAATATAAACCAATCAGTCTGCAGCTCTCGGTTCCGTGACCTAGAAAAGAGGAACATGGCTTGTAAAAACCTTGCACAGCAAAGCACCGGGGACAAGCCATAAAGAGGGATAATAAATCAGTTTATAAGCCCATAAAAGGTAAGTGGTTCTCAAATCAATCAAAGAGTAATCTTGAACTGTTAAGTTCCATGCCAGCTCTGGCCATTCAAGTGTCCCAAAGGAAGCATTCCAAACGATGCCATGAAGACAGCCTAATTCACGTTGGAGTAAGAGGCTTTTAAAATTCTGTCACATCCCACCCACAATTCCCAATTCAATTAATTTGCCATGAAGAGCCATGAAGAATAGTGGGAGCTGGCCACTGAGGATGCTTCCCCCAGCAGAAGCAATGATACTGTTCATTTGATTTTTGTGTACTACCAGTGGAGTCAAGGGAAGGAGCTTTATCAGTCAAAATGTGGGCCGAAAGCTTGAGTACCTTTTATAAAATGGGCATATATAATTATAGGAAATCTAACATTAGTAGACAATGTTAGATTTTCCCAACAAACATATGAATCAGCTTAGGTTTTACAAGAACAGCACACCAGAAGGCCCAAAGCTGCAAGTTAGCATTGCTTTTATTTATTTCTTCTAGTTAGACTTAGATACCGTCCTGCAGCAGAGGTTCTTGGGTAGTTGATGAGTGTAAAAGCAAGAATAAGCTTAAATCATCAAAACTGCTGTCACTGAAAAATCACGATAATGTGGCCCAAACAAAAGGTCAGTTTATTTGAGTTTAAAAACAAGATCAATATTTAAGAATGAAAGAAAAAAAATAAGGGGTGGCTTTACATTGGTTGCCACAAAACTCCCCTTCTCCTCTAAAATAGAAGAGGACACTGAGTAGGTTTTTCCTTAACATTACATTTTCAGCAATATCTGTTGTGCTAAAGTACTCTATATGGCCTCAGAAATCAGCAGCTCAATACAGAACAAAATTGTCAGGAAGTTGTCTTCTACATGGCTATTACTGCCATGTAGAAGCAATAAGATCGTTCAGTGAATTGGCAGGGCCAGGGGCTGGGAGTTCCATTCCCCACTGGGCATCCCAGAAGAGCCAGCCTATGTGTCCTTGGGCAAGCTCCAGAGCCCCAGGGAGCCTCCAGAGGGATGGAGTGGCAAGGTCTGAGTATTCTCTACTTTAGAAAACACTGAACAGGATCACCACTAAGTCAGAACTAGCAAAACAGCACATCGTCATCATCGCCATCATACATTGTTCTTGGTGGCACACAGAGGTTGCTTTTCTCCTGGGTTGAAAGATGAGCTCCCCTGTTAACGGACACATAGGGTGGCCTGCCTGTGATACCTGTGAGGGTGGTGGGACCAAGAAAAGGGCCTTTCCCAGGCTCATAAAAAGGCAATGTGGTCTTTGAACTATCCCAGATCCAAAATGTTAAGGGCTTCCTAGGTTAAAACCAGCACTTTGAATTGTGCATGGAAACGGGCTAGCAGCCAGTGGTTATGTGATCCCTGTAACCAGCCCCGCAGGCTGCAGCATTTTGGACTTGCTGAAGTTTCTGAACATTTTTTAATATACAGAAATGACACATTAGAACAGACCAATAACAAATGTTTAGGGGTTAATGATAAAGGAGCCTTGTAAAATCATGCATTTATTTCAGGATAAATGAATTAATTAATTAATTCCCATTGTCTATTTCAGAATTAATGGTTGAATAAAATGATTAATTAAATTATTAATTCTGGATTAAACAGTGGGATTAATTAATTAAGACTAATTGGACCAATTACATATTTGGCATTTTAAATGTTAAGAGCAATACATTAATTTTCCAAGTCCTAGCATTCAACATTATTTAGTTTTCAAACCAAATGCTCCAAGCTCTACTGAGACATCAGATGTGCAAACATAGTTGTACTATCTCCCATCTGACCAACTACAAAACCAAAGCAGACTAATTTGTCACATGTAGATTGAGGCAAGATTGTATTGGAATAAAAAGGCAGTCTTTTCCTCTTCAGAGAGCTCTCCTTCTAATGACATCCTAATTGTACTGTCTAGTATCCCTGTCATCTGAAAAACAGAAGGAAGACATACTACAGACATGACTGAAGTCTAGTCTTAGCAGAGGTTGGAAAAGGTAGATGTCTGGCCTACAACTCACAAGAATCAACCAGCCAGCATAATTGATGGTCTAAAACACATCTTCTGGTTCAGGCAGTATAAAGGTTACCTCTTTGATGGCCATCCATCTCGCCAAGGACTTTACACCTAAGGAACTTTTCCTGGCAGGACTCCTCTCTTGCCATGTTTCAGATTTGGGAGCTTGCTTTGATAAAGGGAGCATGCTCTCGAAAGCTCAGTGTTGTTTTAATAGCAGTCTAGAATATATCATCTCCCCCATGCTTGCTTTTGTAATTCTCAATGGCTGCAGGGCTTTTATACTTGATGCACTTCAATGGCAGAAGATACCATGAAACAGCTGCCTGTCTCTCAACATTTCAGGAAGGCACATCCTACAGCAAAAGAAAAGGACTCAAACACTAGGTAATACTTTTTCTTTCTAATTTGGTTCATTTCAGCAATACCTTGTGGGTTTATCCAATTCTATCCAAATCTAAAGATAGAGCACATGGCAATTGCATCAAACACCCCCTCCTCTAGTTGCCACATGACTAATATTGATTTCTTGGGCATTAAAACACCCTGGACATCTGTAAAAACCCAGCAAAAATTATTTTTTCTGCCTGATAATACCTGCCAGTGGGGTTTGGGGTCCTTAAAACGTTCATTTATGTCTTTTCTCACATTGCGATGTATTTTTTTCCCCTTTAAGGATTACACAAAATGGATGCCAGCCACAAGCTTAATACTTATTGGGTATTAAAAACGTGCAAGGGGGTGAGGGGTGCTTAAAACAGGCATTTATGCCTTTTCTCAGATCGCTTTAATTTTATTTTATTTTCTGGTATTTTTTGAGTCGATTCATAGCTTCCTTGAATTTATTTTTATTTTTATTTATCCTTACTTTACTATATCATGCATTGAGCACAGTCACATGGGCTAGCCATGTGATGGGATCATGTAAATTGTTGGACAACTTCAACCAATAGCATTCCCAGGCTGCAGTGGGAAGGTCTGGCATCTCCAGAGGGCATAAAAGCTTCCCCCCCCCCCCAGCCCTCCTTGCAGTCTGTGGTGCAGTGGAGTGGAGTCAGGTTGGGGTGGGATTGCTGTCTGCCTTTAGGCTAGGCCAGTGATGGCGAACCTATGGCACGGGTGGCAAAGGTGGCACTCGGAGCCCTTTCTGTGAGCACCCGACATCGCCCCTTCATAGCCACCTGTATATAGGTTAAATTACTGTATTGGCACTTTGCAAAAAAATTAGTGGGTTTTGAATTGCAGTTTGGGCACTCGGTCTCTAAAAGGTTCGCCATCACTGGGCTAGGCAGTTTGTTCAGTTATATCAAAAAAATTTAAGTGTTTTCCATCTGGTCTGGGGTGTTGGGGGACGCCCGCACGTGGGAAATGCTTTAATCACTCAAAGCGGGTAAGAACAAAAAATGAATAATGAAACAATGAAATGAATTTTTTCACAAAAATTAACAAAAAACGGAGCAAAGCGAAATGAACTCCTCAACAAAACAAAACAAAACAAAACACCATTTTCTTTTATTCGTGCCCATCTCTATCCAGTATCCATTGCCTCTGTTCTAACATGGGGAAAATATAAGGCACATGTAATAAATGCATCTCCTATCACCTTCCTCTGCCTTCCTTTAATGGTCTTAAAACTGATTTTCAATTTGTCTTTAACACATTGTTATCATAATGATTTAAAGTAATAGTACTGTTCAGTAATGGTTTTCAGTGTGTTTTTCTAAAAAATATATCCCCCCCTTTCAGTGTTAGCTTCTTGTATGGCAAAAGGCATCACTCAACAACACCAGGAGGGAAGTCAAATAAAATTCTTCACCAAACCATAAGCTTTCCTAAGAAATCTAATTTCTCCTCATCACACCACCTGCAACTGGCAGGGGTGCTACTAATATATTTATGAGGACATTTGAAAGCCTCCCCTGCCGCGTCACCTTCAGATCTACATTTTCTGTTTCCTGCCTATTTACATATTTAGCCATGTAAGGTGTGTTTGTGTGTGTGTTTGTGTGTATGTGTGTATGTGCATGCGTGCATGCATGCATGCATGTGTGCACTCACTCACTCACACACACACACACACACACACACACACACACACACAAAAGATGCCTCTGCCCTTTTTTTCTGGAGCACATCAAATTCCCACATGAGAAAGGAGAAAAGAGACAGAAAAACATGGGAAACTGTAAAGAGAACGTGCTGATGCTTGTACACTAGCAAGTTTTGAGGCACTGTGCTAAAATTCACAATACAGTTGCTTCTTTTCACATTCTCAGGGTCTGGAATGGATGAGCTAATGCAGAATGTCATTGCTAGCTTTTTCCACGCAGTCTAGATAACAGCAAATAGGAGAAACAAATATACAGACACATTTTATGCAGGGCATAGATAAAACATGTAAGCATGAGTGGAATGACCCAATTCCTGTCTACCACAAAGAAGAGACAAGGGAGTGGTTTGATTCCACTAGAGACATTGCTTAGTGAACTAAGGATTAAAAGAAAAACCTCATTCGGTTGGCATCCGAAATCAATCTCCAGCTGACATCTTGTGATATTTTTTCTTTTTAAAATGTGAAGCTGGGGAGAGATGGGGACAAATTGAAAAATGAATCACATTTTCTGATTACCCTTATTTTTTCCTCTATAAGTTGCCCCCATGTATAAGACAACCCCTGATTTTTCCAGTCCAAAATAACAGTTTCTCTACCATGTGGCGCTTTCATTGGCTTACTTCCATGTATAAGATGACCCTAAATTTTAGTCTAACAGTTTTAGTTTAAAATACAGTCTTATACCTGAAAAATACAGTAATCTGGCCAATTTGTCAAAATTCATCAATTGGTATTCATCATAAATGGAGTCCCCCCAATGAATACTATCTGATGAATTATTTAGTAATTCTGAAGGGCTATATGTAGAACAGCCCCCAAAGCACCTAGAGACACCAAAGGCCTAACCTCTAACTAATAACAAAGAATAAAACTGATGCTACATTTAGATACTAATCATTTTCCCATGAATATCCATTGTCCTGACTTGGACACATCATGGAAAAAATATTTTCTCGCTGTGAAACCAAACAGTTGTGTTTTGAATTCTGAAATGAAGTGTGTCTCATGCTGCAATGGGCCTCATCCCACTAAGCAACATATCTCCCAATTAGGGAACTGGGGATGTTTAACCTTTCAAAAACAAGGCTGAGTGGGGATATGATAGCTGTGTTTTAATATTTGAAAGGACGTCATATTGAAGAGGGAACGGGTTTGTTTTCCATGGCTTCATAGACTAGGACTCGGGGCAATGGTTTCAAACTACAGAAAAAGAGATTGCATTTGAACATTAGGAGGAACTTCATGATGGTTAGAGCTGTTCGGCAGTGGAATATACTGCCACGGAGGGTGGTGGAGTCTCCTTCTTTGGAGGTTTTTCAGCAGAGGCTGGATGGCCATCTGTCAGAAATACTGTGATGGGGATTCCTGCATGGCAGGGGGTTGAACTGGATGGCACTTGAGGTCTCTTCCAACTCTACTTCTATGATTCTATGAAATGGGGCCAGTATCCCACTTCTGAAAATACTTCAGGGTATCTTAAATGAAAATCACACAAGACTCTCTGAGACTCCTCTGTTGTATCATCACAAATTAAGAACGCTAATCCCAAACCAGCAACCTTCCTATTCAACTCTCTTCCTGCACCTTCCAGCCTCTGCCCATCATTCATCAGGGTTCATTCTGACCTAGCCCCAGAACTGACAGAAAGAAAAGTTCCCTCTCTCTTCATCCTCTCTCCCATAATGCCTTGCCCACATCTGTGGCTGTGAACCAGGCCACCAGAATGGTTGGGGTATTTGGAAAAAGAGCAATGAGAAAGCTACATTTCTCTCTCTTCCTCACTAGAGATGGGCATGAAGTACAGTTCAGTAGTTCAGCTCAGTTCAGCAGGGTACCCAAACAAGTGTTCTGCAGGCACTGTGTATTTACCTCTCGTGCCGTCCCTGTGCACTTGTCCATTCTGCAGCATGTGTCTCTTTTCCATCTCTACTGGCAGCCACCCACTCAGTCAAGGAGGTGGGGCAAGTGAAGTACAAACTGTAATTAGTGACTAGGCAGTCTCACTGAGAAGGCAGGGGAGGGAAGTGTGCTTTGGCTAGGGAATGGCTGAGTGCACAGAGGAAATGGGAGAGGGGAGTGTGCAGCACCCCCAGAATGCCTGTGCAAGTGCAGTGCTGAACTGGTCTGAACTGCGGTTCGTGTCCATCTCCATTCCTGGCCTCTGATTTAAAGTTGTGTCAGCAAGCCAGATATCACAAAGAGGAGAGAGATCTTCATCTCTTTCTCCAGTCTACTGCTGTGAAAGCAGCTAGGCAAGTGAAGCTGTGTGGGGTGAACAATATATAATTGTCATTTCTTCTTAAATTTAGATTTGAAATTTAATCTACATACTGCACTGTATAGGTTAAATAATGTCAGGCACATATGGGAAATAGTGAATAACTTTTGTATTTTCGTTGAACCTGAAATAAAAGGAAATCCCTGTTGTGACTCCTTTGGTCCCAGTGCTGGGACTTGTGCCTGACAATCTGGTACATGACAAAGGACAGAAGAGTGACTTTTCCTGAGCCACCACTTCCCACCCATCTTTAGTGCAACTGAGATGCCATGCACGGAGACATTTAAGTAGTTCTCACTGTGACAAGACAAGTTATCACGACCATGGGAACACTGGAGTCAAGGAACTAGAGCATAGTGACTTGCAACCTCAAAAACAACAGTCTTGTTCAGATAATATGCACCTTGGAAACTTCTTATACTTCAGATGTTTGCCATTAATCATGCTTAGGGCTGTAAATGAATGGATAAATATTTCATGAAGAATGCCAGTTTCCTGGGCACCTCACGAAGCAATAATCAGGGCACATTTTCAGCAAGCATTGAAGTCAGATTACAACAACATATTAATGGTCATGGCAGTGTGTCTGATTGAATATTTAATCACAAAAAAATTAAAACAGATGAAGAAAATAGCTTCTTACAAAGTTCAAAGTCCTTGATGTCAATATGCCTCCACAAGTGTTAAGAATTATTTTTAAAATGAAAAAATAAAAAGGACCAGAAAGTTAATTAACACGAAATGACAGCTCTTACGGCACTGGACTGGAATTGTAGCTTGTTTCATAAACATTGATTAAAGGGTATTTTTAATATGAACCAATCAATGCAAATTAATGAAGAAAAGCAACTGAATTTGTCATGTGCAAGGTCTTCAAGGATGTAACCATATATCATTCATTCAACTGAAACCCTGGTTCTTATATCAAAAAGGTGATTTTCTTTAGAGAACCTGTTATGTCAGGGTCACAATGTCAGAGGACAATTTAGTTCTCAGTGGGATTCACGGAAGTAGCAAGTGCTAAACTTTTTCTTCTTCTAACGAATGAGTCACTGTGGGAAAATGTAAAGAAAAAGCAGTGTTATGTCTTTGTTATTTCAGAAATTAACATGCAATGTGGAATCCACACCACCACCCATCTTCCATTTCATTGTGCTGCCTTTTGACAAACCTCATCACCGAATGTGGTAATTGGAACTGCATCTCCTGCTCAAACAGAGGACTTTTTTTTTCACTGTCATTTGTGAATCACGGCACCTTCCATCAGCTGTATTACTATTGTGCAGTCTCCAGCCTGGCGCCAGGGTATATCCAATGCTGTCCTTATTCCCCTCTTTTCCTCATGTCTTCCTCAAGAAATACCAGAGCTGGTTCGATATATATATGGTGCCAATGGTACAGGGGGACGGCTGCTACCTGCCCACCATGAAAGTGGAATTGACTGCAGAGAGCAGTCAGTCCTCTCCGTAGACAGCATCTGAACAGGGGCGGGGAAATGACTGTCCAATTCACAAGGAGTCAAAAAGGAAAAAGGATACAAGTGTCAGACACAAGGGCCTTACCCCTTTGTAAGGCCTGACCCATAACCATTTACATGATGAGATTTTACAGAACAGGCTGTGGCAAGGTATCCAAGCTAAGAAAATGGGGGATAAACAAGTTTTCTTACCATTTTGACACTAGAAACAAAAATAGCCCATTTCTTCCCAAAGATACAGGACGTACAATTTGAAATGGCCTGGGCTTCTTCCAAGTCCTGTCATGAACCCTATGCTTTTTTGAATATAGAAACACCACTTAACACTGAGGCTGAAGAAATAAGCATGGATTAAAATATTCTGGAGAACATATAAAGACATAAAAGCTATAGGGAGCCAGATTTGGTCTGAATATCAGGAAAAACTTGCTGTTAGAGCAGAATGAAAATGGAACCTCCAGTGGTCGAGTGCTGGAAGCATTCAAGAGAATATTGGATATCCATCTGTCAGATATGCTTTGATTTGGATTGCTAAGCAGGGGGTGAACTCAATGGCGTTACAGGCCTCTTCCAACTCAATTATTCTGTTTCTATGATAAAAGCTAACTAATTCCAAGACAGTCCTCCTTTTAAAAGTGATGCATTTACCCACCATAACCTCCTAGCACATGCCAAAATTAAGAGCATTGCTTTCTCTTCACTTCACTTCTCTTCCTCCTACAAGGTTTGCCAGAACTCACACCTGCTAGATTTGCCTCTTAAAAAGGCAATGCATTTCTTCCCATTCCTGCTGGTTTCTCAACAGTAAGCTATCTGGAATTGCCAGGATGGAAACCATCACAGAGTCATTCCTCTTTAAGGTGCAGAGAGCAGTAGCAGCAATAATTAAACATCCCTTGCCCATGAAGACACACAATTTTCAATCTGCAAGGAAGCTATACCCATAACATAAATGTTTTGCAATTCTCATTGAAGAAAGTATTTCTTCAAAAGCAGTGAGTGCATTCCATACATCATCATCACCATCATCATCATCACCACCACCACCACCACCACAACACATACACTTGGTTAGCTATATCAGTAGTAATCTCTGGCCCATGTGTGATCATTAACCACTACTAGAGTAGATCCGTTGGATCAGTGGGATTTGCATAAGTGTTGGTGAATGTTCAACAACTAATTTAATGGTTGTCTGTGAAGATTCTCAGTCATCCAGGTGAGGTTATCCAAAGTTGAGTCTGAAAGTTGAAAATAGCTACTTGGAAGAGTGAAATGTTTTGATCTCACAAGAAAAGAAGTCCAGTTGCCTTGACTCAACTTTTGGATAATTTAATGGAGCTGCCCTAGGAGTTGGCTTCAGTTCCCCAGTCACTTTGGCATTGCTTTCTCATTTCTACTGCCCATGGCCTATATGTAATCATTTACAATCAAATCATAAAGCTGGGTGATGATAACATCTCCCAAAGATTAGTGCAGTGAAACCCTTCTGAGCTACAGGGGGGGAAATCAGCATTGGTTCCATAAATATACTACCTAGAATATATAAAATGAAAGGTTGAAGTAGTGAAATATGAGGGAAAGAGCAATGAAATACTCAAGGTGTAAATCCAGGGGAATAAAATTCATTCTGTTTCTCAACAAGGACAAAGTCTGAATATAATCATTAAGCTTAATACTACAACAGCTCCAAACAATTTGAAATTAAAAGGATGAAAATGGGACAAAGGCTAAACACGTCATTAAAATTATGAGTGTTAAACAAAACAGCTCATGAAATTTAATACTGAAATGCCAGTCACAAGAATTCAAAGCCCACAATATAACTAAATACAGAAACCCATCCTTTCTGTTTAATGTTGCCATTCCATAATAACAAAAACGGGTAAATATTTGAAAAGTCATCATTTAACTTTTAACCAAAATTGGGTAACTAAAAATCCTTTATTTTATGCTGAAGGTGTGATGTATAGAAAAGTAAAAGTAAAACACTTATAAAAGACAAATATTGACAAAGCCATTGGCTATTTCACAGAATTATGCACTGAATAAGGGAAAAGTACAGCAATAGGAATCAAATAAATACATTTAAATGGCAATCATATTAGCAAACAATGGCTAAATCTCCTTTTTGACATTTAATTTCACTTGCACTCAAGAATAACAGAGTGAAAGAGTTAAATGGTAGAGGTCGGGCAAAATTTAAAATACAGCAAGAGTAAATATACACTTTTGTACATGCCAGCACCATTTTTTCAGGGAATGTACAACTGCCATGGTACTGCAAAAATGCCAAGAATTGACAGCTATAGGCCTGTCGCCAATATTTCATTTATAAGCAAGGTTGTTGAGAGGATGGTAACGGATCAGCTTCAGGGGCTTCTGGATGACACTAAGGCTCTTGATATATTCTAGTCGGGATTTAGGCCGGAACATGCTACGGAATCGGCAATGATTGTCCTGCAAGATTATCGTTGAGGGAGGCTGATGGGGGCAAATCGTCCTTGTTGCTCCTCCTCAACCTCTCAGTGGCTGTTGATACTGTTGACCACAGTATCCTCCTGGGGAGGCTCTCTGAGTTGGGGGTTGGAGGCACTGCTTTGCAGTGGTTTCGATCCTTCTTGGAGGACCGCCCACAGAGAGTGCAGCTGGCGGCAATGACTTCCACCCCTTGATCCCTCAATTGTGGGGTGCCTCAGGGGTTGAAAATCTCCCCTATGCTCTTCAATATCTATATGAGACTGCTGTGGTAGGTTGTTAGGAGGTATGATGTTTCATGTCATCAGTATGCTGATGACACCCACCTCTATATCCCCCTTTTTTTCCATCTGCAGCAGATGCCATTTTGTCCCTGGATTGGTGCCTGGGCACCGTTCTGGAGTGGATAAGACTGAATATACTGAGGATGAACCCAGGCAAGATGAAAGTCCTCTGGGTTTGGCCCCCTCATGTTGGCGGGTTGGGAAACTCCCTCAGTTTTGGGGGGCAGCTCTTTCCATGCAGGATCAGGTGTGCAGTATTGGCATAATTTTGGACCTGGTGCTCACTATGGGCATCAGTGGTCCGTACTGCACATTACCACCTTAGGTGGATTGCACAGCTGCACACCTTCCTTGACGCTGGCACTCTCACTATGTTGGTCCATGCATTGGTATATTTATTTATTTATTTATTTATTGTTATATTTATATCCCGCTTATCTCCTAAAATAGGACTCTAAGCGGCGAACAGAGAGCGCCCGAGCGCCAACAAACAGAGAGCAAAAATACAACAAAATCCAACAACAACACTAAAGTAAACAGTATAAGACGAATATAAAATATGAAATCCTAAGATATAAAATCCTAGAGCCTCCTAGAGCATCCCAGCACGCAAAGAGACGTGAATCCTAACAATTAAAATTGGAGGCACCGGTAGTCAGCAGTCAGTAGAAATAATAGCGATGGCGGGGGGAAAAAAATTAAGATTCGCCGAAGGCCTCTCGAAACAAAAAGGTTTTTAAAGATTTTTGAAAGGCCTGCAGGGACTCTGCAGAGCGCACTTCGCTAGGGATGGAATTCCATATGGAAGGGGCTGCCACAGAGAAGGCCTGGTTCCGGGTGACCGTCTTCCGGGCCTCTCGAGGGGTGGCAACCCGGAGCGAGTGCGCCCGCACCTGCCGAACTGGACAGGCCAAGGTGGATCGCTGGACGATACGCTCTGTCAGGTAATCCAGTCCCAAGCCATGGAGGGTTTTATAAACTAAAACCAAGACCTTGAATCTAATCCGGGCTGCAACGGGCAACCAGTGCAGGCAAGCCAGGACTGGGGTGATGTGGTCATAACGACGCACACCAGCCACCAGCCTGGCCGCCACATTCTGTACCCGCTGCAGACGCCGGAGAAGAGTCAAGGGCAACCCCATGTAGAGCGCGTTGCAGTAGTCCAGCCTCGAGATCACCAGTGCTTGGACCACTGTTCTCAGAGAGTCAACATCCAAGTACGGGTGGATCTGGGCAATCTGGCGAAGATGGTAATAAGCGGCCCTGGTCACCGACGCCACCTGAGCCTCCATGGTCAGCGCCGGGTCCAGGACCACGCCCAGATTCCGTACCCTCTCCACCGGCTGGAGGGAACCCCCCCCCCAGACATGAAAGAGGGCCACCGTACCCAGATGGTGAGCTCCCAAAGAACATGACCTCCGTCTTCTCGGGGTTGAGCTGAAGCCTGTTTGCCCCGGTCCAAGTCAGGACGGCGTCCAGGCACTCATCAAGGATCCTCACAGCTTCCACTGCAGAGGTGGAAAAGGAGAGATAGAGCTGCGGGTCATCAGCGTACTGATGACAGCAGACTCCAAATCTCCTAATGACCCCAGCCAGCGGCCTTACGTAGATGTTGAACAGCATAGGGGACAGCGACGACCCCTGTGGAACCCCACAAGGGAGAATCCAAGGAGCCAACAACTCCCCCCCCCATGCAGAACGTACTGTGGATGGCCCTCCAGGAAGGATCGGAGCCAACTGCGAGCAGTGCCTCCAATTCCAACCTCAGAGAGCCGATCCAACAGGATACCGTGGTCGACGGTATCAAAGGCCGCTGACAAATCCAGGAGAACCAACAGGGTAGAGCAACCCCTGTCAGCCGCCCGGATTAGGTCATCTTGCAGCGCGACCAGAGCTGTTTCGGTCCCCCGACGAGGCCTGAACCCGGACTGGCAAGGATCGAGGCACTGCCGATCCTCTAGGTATGACTGCAACCGAACCGCCGCCGCCCTCTCGATCACCTTGCCCATAAACAGGACATTAGCGATTGGACGATAGTTGGTTAGATCATCCATGGAAAGGCCTGGTTTTTTGGGAATGGGCTTTACCACCGTCTCCTTCAGGCAAGGGGGGGAAACCCCTCGCTGAAGGAGGTGGTGGCGATGACCGAAGCCCATTTCGGCCATAGTCCCACTGGCAGCTTTAATTAGCCAGGCAGGGCAGGGATCGAAAGGGCTGGACACCGGCCGGCAGTGAGCCATAGCCTTAGAGTCCTCGACAGCAGAAACAGGCCCAAGCGCATCCAACCGAGGTGACGAAGGCGGACCAGCAACTGGGGATGCCGGAGCAGACTCAAGATTAGATTACTTTAGTGCTCTCTATGTGGGGCTGCCTTGGAAGTTAATGCAGAGGCTCCAGCTGGTGCAGAATATTGTGGACAGACTAGTATCAGGTACTAAAAGATTCCATCATATTACCCCGACTCTGGCCACAATGCACTGGCTGCCAATCCCTTACCGCATTGACTTCAAGGTCTTAACATACAAAGCCCTAAATGGTTTGGGACCTTCATATCTGTCAGAATGGCTCCTATCGCAGAGTTGTGCCCATGTCACTCGTTCATCGCAGGCAAGTCACCTGAGGGTGCTGACACCAAGGGAGGCCCAAAAGTCAACAAGAAGGAACCAGGCCTTCTCAGTGGCAGCTCCTAGACTCTTGAACCAACTTTCCCTGGAGAGGGACCCCTGCCAGGACCCCTCACTGTTGGTCTTCAAGAAAAAATTGAAGACTTGGTTATTTCAATCTGCTTTCTGTTCTGTTATGTTGCCTTGCTGATTTTGTGATCTAATCTTGTCCACCATTATCTTATCTTATTTACTTTTGATTTTAAATGATGTTTTAGTTATGTTTCCATTTGTAATATTTTTGCTTTTTATTATATCCTTGTATCTATATTTTGTAACTTTGTTTTATGTTGTAAACTGCCCAGAATGGGTTTCTGATGGGCTGTATATAAATAAATAAATAAATAAATAAATACTGTATTTTTCACTCTAAATGATGCATTTTCCCACCCCCAAAAGTAATCTTGGCTCCCTTTCTGCGGCCAAGATTCCTCAGTCAAAAATTACCTCATTTGCAAAGCGTTCTCTTCCATGGAACCTCTGCCCTCCCCTTCTGAAGCCTGGATCCCCCAGTCCCAATCACCTCATTTACAAGCCTCCCTTTTGCAGCTTGCATGCCACAGTTCCAATCACCCCATTTGAAAGCCTCAGTTTTTGCAGCTTGGAATCCACAGTTCCAATCATCTTGTTTGCAAGCCTCCCCTTTTGCAGCCAAGATTCCCTGGCCCTGAAAACTTGGGCTAAACATTTTTTCTTGTTTTCCTTCTGTTAAAACTATGTGCATCTTATGGTCTGGTGTGTCTTATAGAGTGAAAAATACGCTAAATAAATAAATAAATAAATAAATAAGAAATCAGTGCATGGTGTAAGTAATGTGTGGATTGGAATTTGATGGCCTTACACTATTATCTGAATGTCTTACTCTTGTTGCGTCTCGTGCCGTAGTGGTTAAACTGCTGTACTTCAGCTAGAACTGTGCTCACAACCTAAGGTTCAATCCCAGGTAGCAGCCTTCTATCCTTCCAAGGTGGCAAAATGAGTACCAAGCTTGCTGAGGGTGGGGCCAATGTGTAGCTGGCATAATTACTTGTAAACTGCCTAGAGAGTACTTTAAGGCTTAAGCACTATGGGGTGGTATATAAGAGCACATTGTTTTTGTTCTATTTCCTACTTTTTGCACCATTGATATACTCCTTGACAGGTGTATCACTCATCCTAACAACCTACTTTACATTCTATGTGCACACACAAAAATGACACTGCAGTTCCTTTTCCTGAAGCATGCACAGGCAAATTATTTTAAAGCAGGTATCTGTACTACACAGATATGTCAGTTTGTTACCACTTTAAAACAGACCTGGAGTCAATCTAAGGAATTCTAAGGAATTGTGGGGTGCTTAGAATTCTCACTCCACCCACTTGCCAAACTGAGGAATGCTTAGGACTGGTGAGTAGCATCATGCTGGTATAGCTGTGTAAAATATATGTAGATTTTCCATAGTGCTAATGCACATGGGAAGTGCCCCAACTTCAAGCACCATTATGTAAAGCAGAGAAGGAGGTGGGTGAATATGGCAAAGAGAAGATGGCTGAGGGAGGGGTGGCAATAGATTTCTTGAATTAGCCTAGATCAGAAAGTGGCCAGGTCCCTTTTCACCAAAGCTCATGAATAACATATTGATTCAATTGCAGATAAGCTCTGGGTGGTGCCTTAATTTCTCCCTTAAAGAAGATGATTGGTTATACAAACTTCCTGCACTTATAACAATGTAATTCAGCATGGCCAATGGCTGGAGGATTCCGGGAACCTGGAAGGATTCTCAGGAATTCTGGGGAGTTGCATTCCAAAAAAATAAATTAAAAAAATCCAACATGCTTACAAGCCAAACAACAAGACTCTAAAACACCTCCCTGTGGTATGAGAATGTCTTAAACCACAAACTCATAAAACTTGAACAATACCAATGCTGAGAAATTTAGACACTAAAATATTCCGATAGTGAGCATGTAAGTGCATCATTAATCTGAAGGTGGGGTGGGGAATGACCACAATTTATCATTTTGATATTGCAACATATTACCAAGGCTTCATAGCTGCCACCATTCCTTCTGTCCCCATCATTTCAGCATGGGGATGGGGACAAGTTTTTATGAAAACCATCAAAGAAAGATGTTACTGATACTAACACACATGTGATATACTGATATCATGTAAATTGCTCAGCCTTTCCTTTCACTTTAATTGATAATTTTTCATTTTTAATTATCTATTTTCTGCAGTACCATCTTCAATTGATTTTGAGAAGTAATAGAGCAAGACTAATGCTTGTTTGTTAGTTCACATGATGAGAAACCAGTTCATTATTGCTGCACAAGAGCGCAGTAATGATCTTGTGCTGGCAGAGCAAATCAACATTCTATGAGGCAATTTTTAATATGAGGGTGGCCCAAACAAAAACAACTGTTAACTTTGTAAATGGGCTTCAGATTGGCAGCTTATATATCGCAGTATTGTGATCGCATTGTCAGCAGGAAAAAGTATTCAAAGCTTTATATTACAAAGGACAGCCTGAATGTTTACAACATCAATGGCAGCAGGCAAGATGGTCTTGTGTTCACCACCATCCACACTTGTCAAGAAATAGCCATGACAATTGCCTTGTATTTGGGTGAGAATGGGAAACTGATGAAAAAAGGATTGAGCTTCATGGATTTTCTCTTGCTTGGTGTCACTTTGTGAATGCTAGTCTTCTTTCTTCTTTTTCTTAGCATTTGTCCCACTTAGTGGTGGGGTCAGCTAATCTTGTTTTGGCCTTCCACTTTGCGTGGTCATGGGCTAGGTCCAGGTGAACCCAGGACAACTTCATGTCATTGTCAAAGGTGTTTATCCATTGCTGTTTTGGATGTCCCCTTGGTTGGGATCCGCTGATCTCCAAGGTGAGCCCCTTATGAATGCTAGTGAACAAAAGAAGTTATATAGTAGACCATATTGACTGCTGCCATAAGTGGTGTCAACATTCAAGCTCCTTTTGCTATGCAAAGCTTGGCATGCTTTTTCCATCTAGAAACATGGAAAGAATACTGTGCAGCAATATATCAAGCCATTTACGGGCATTTTGAATCATGGATACACAAGCACAATATCCCACACTCATCAATTAGAGTTTCTTTGAAGAATTGCATTGTTTCTATGGTTGCAAATACCAGCGCTCTCCCTACAACATTCCTGAATGCACTTTTTCTAGTGAGCTGCTCTTATTAATATACACTTATTCAGAAGCATTTTAGCATACAGTATTCTCCAAAGCTCTACTTTAATGAAAATCGGATCTCTTCAGTTAGATAGCCTTCTACCACCATATAACATTGCTATTATTTTCATACTTTTATCACAGATGACCTACAGTACTCATGAAATATTGAGTGTTGCAGGACCAATAAGTGTGAAACAGATAATAAAGCCAATTCAGAGACATATTATCAGTGATAAATTAAAACTGCTTCCTTGAGTGGGGACATAACATCCATGACTAGTTCTACCCACTGAATCTCATTTTTGCACAAGCGTTAACTGGAAAGCATACAATGAACTTTCAGGTAATTCTTTCTCTTTCCCCTTCAGTAAATCTAAAAGTGACACTGAAGATTTGCAGATGTGGATTTTGAACTGGCAATGCACTTCCACTGACTATGTTCCATGACAGCTCCTAGAAATACAGGAGCAGGGTTCGCAGGAGAATGACACGAGAAGGTTCCCCCTCATTTTGGATCGCCATTAGTTTGACTCAGCTTCCACCAAAAAATGTAAAAATATTCTGCATGTGCAGAATGTTGCTCTTTTGGTTGTGCAGATGATTGATTCAGACCAGTCTTGGAGATGGCATAAACCTTCAGTAGATATTAGACCTGTTCTCAGAAGTCAGAGTGTGACTTGGGAAACCTGTGTTCAAATCCCCACTAAGCCAACAACACTCACTGAGTAATCTTGTTCTAATCATATTCCCTCAGCCTGACCTACCTGACAGGGTTATTATGAGGATCAAATGGGAAGAGCAGGGCCATGTATTCCTCCTTGAGTTTATCTGACAAAATGTAGATGGAACAGGAGATAGACAGACAGACGACAGACCGACAGACCGAGAGACAGACTGACTGACTGACTGACTGACTGACTGACTGACTGACTGACTGACTGACTGACTGATTTTAGCCTCCTAGTCATGGAATGAGGCAACTTGCCTATGCAAAGAAAAATAAGTTCAAAGAACTGCCCAAATTTGGGGTACAATTTCTCTTCTGGTAGGGCTGGCATATCCAGATGCACGTACAGGGTGAAATATGATATTCTGTGTTAGTCTCTGTGCTTCCAGCTAATTTCAAAGAAACCTAGCCTGTTTTCACTCCTCAGAATTTTGATCAAGTAAAAGCTTTTGACCTTATACATATTCTGCTGGTGTCCATTTAAGAATAAATGCACGCCTCACACATTGTGATGAGGACATTAACAAATTTCTCATGCAGTAAGGTCTATTGAATATATTGAGAGAACATTTCAGTATCTTGAAATGTACTGGTTTGACAACCCCTTTTCAGTGTTTACCATTAGAATTAGAGTCAAAGGAAATAGTTAGAAGAGTCTGTTATAGAGCCTGGTGACTATAGGCATGCTTGTTTAACTAGGCAGTTTTTTAATTCTCATACTGTTCATTGCACACTGTAGTATGTACCGACTATAATTAGCGTTCATGTATTGTGTTTTGTTAATACGTTGTGAAAGAGTAACACTCCTGTTTTGGCCATTTCTGGCCAAAACTCAAATACTGGGGCTATGAAAGGGTTACGCTGATAAGTGAAAGAGCAAATATAGTAACTGTGTGACATGATCTGCAGGAAGAACAGTATTTGAGCTGAACTGACCGGGCTATATCCTGGAAAGCAAATCTGACTATTATTGGTTCTACTCAGGGCCTTTCTTGGCATGTACGAGGCACATAGCTAGATATTTTTCTTCTTTTACAAAATGCAAGGGAAATACTTAACATAAGAACATGAGAACATAAGAGCCATGCTGGATCAGGCCAAAGGTCCATCTAATCCAGCTTCCTGTATCTCACAGTGGCCCCACCAAATGCATCTGGGAGTGCATGAGACTAGGTATCTTTGAAGATTACACATCTCCATCATAGTTTGTAACCTGTGATAGACTTCTCATCCAGGAATCTGCCCAGTCCCCTTTTGAAGGCATCCAGGCCAGATGCCATCACTACATCCTGTGGCAGGGAATTCCACAGACTAACAGCACACTGGGTAAAAAAATATTTTCTTTTGTCTGTTCTCACTCTCCCAGCCCTCAATTTGAGTGGACTTTATCACACTGTCCTTTTATCACTCCCCAGACAAATCAGAACTGCTTCACTCCTCCCAGGAAGGCCACGGCTAACAACCCATACTTAATGGGTGTTGGGAAGGGTTGACTTGATTCCTGTAAGTGGGACATTCACATACCCCAGGCCATTGTACATCGAATAAGCCTGTTAAAGCATCGTCCACCTAACAAGCCTACAGTAACAGGATTTTGGCCAATGTTTTCCCTATAGGTACACAAACTTTGATGAGCAAAAGAAGCCCACATTATCTTCTTGCTGACCAATTACAAAACAGGGAAATTAGTTTGCTTAATTCAAACTTGAGCAAGATCATGTTAGAATAATCTTTCACCTTTTGAGGGCACTCTCCCTTTAATCATATATTAACTCATGTATTGTCTAGTTGTCCCTGAGCCTGAAATAGCTCAATGATTTGCAGCCAGGTGGAGGCTCAACTTCAACATGACATTTTTTGAACTGAGAAAAATACCTGTGCATTAGAAAGTAGTATCAAAAGCAGGCCACAGTTAAAGGAAATAATTTAGATGAAAAGTAGGTGCATGATAGAGAGGGATTTTGAGGCGTGAGAACAAGCATTACTGATTATACAACAAACCCAAACAAAGCCAGGGAAAGAATAACAGTGGATTAGGATGGGATCCCTGAGGGCAGCATTCAAACCCACCTACAAGTTAACAGGGGAATCTGGCACTTAACTTATATTCAGATTTTAACATTGGTTTTGTATTCCTGGTAAATGGGGGTGGGGGCGGGAGGCAGAAGAATGATGGTAACAACCTATCCTTTCAAATATTTCAAAGAAAAAAGACCAAAAACATTTTGGAATGCCACAATAGGTGGCCTGATTAATAGAATTTACAAACCAAATACCCTAGTTTTCTGGCTGCACAGAAGACAGAAGTGCCAAGAGAAAATGCAAATGTAGCTGTAAGGGGGGTGTTTGGTGTGCTTTTCTTTTCTTTTTAAGTTTTAACTGTGAGTCTTTGGGGAAGTATTAGAGCTTAATAGCCTGCCGGAGGCAGCTAGCCAGAATGCTGGCAAGCAGAGAGTAAATTGTGCTGCCTTCAAAAGTGTCCCTGTAGCCCTAGATGGAGGAAGCATTTTAGACACCCTCCTTACCCCCCAGTATTATATATTTAATTTATGCTCACTGAATTCTGTGGGATTTACTTCTGAATAAATGTATACAGAGTGCCATTAAGAAGCTAAAAAACTGGCTTAGTGTACTTCAAACTAACCTGCATTCGCTTCTGTGACATGATGACAATCTGACCAGATATATAACTTGACCTTCAGAGCCATTTCCTGGCCTTTCCATCTTTCAAGAGAAAGGGGACGTGGCAACTTCATTTTGTTTGGTCCTTTCTGAAAGAACTCAACATATTCACAAATCTGTTCACAAATGGGATGAAAAGAACATGAAGGATTGAGTAGTTTTTTAGGTCTCTGTCAGGGCTTTTTTGGGGGGGAGGGGGGCTACAGATAGGATCACTCTATTTTGGTTCAGTCCCAGAAAGTGTGATTTCTGGATTGAACCAAACCAGATACTTAAACTGTCCTTTTGATTAAACAGCATAATGAGCTCAAAAAACTGAAAGCTTCCTTCCTCCTCCCCTAGCAGAGGGGAAGAAAAAGGAAATGCTGTACAGTACAACCCCCACATCCGCTAATTCACCAACCGCGGATTCAGTTATCTGTAGCTGGTGGTCAGCGGGGGGGTGGCAAGGAGGGGAAAATTAAAAATAAAACTTACCACCACTGATGCCCACCATCCTCCTCGCTGCCACCACTGCCACTGCGGGCCAGCCAAGCACCCTCCGGAGGGATGGTGTGGAGACTCACCCAGCTGGACAACCAGCCTTTGAACTTCCCAGTCGGTCCCAGGCTGCGGAACTTTTGAACCTTCCGCTCAAACTTCGGATCTGCTGCCTGGGACCTGAGTGGGATATTCAAAGGCTGGTTGGCCAGCCAGGTCTTTAAAGTCCCCACCTCACCCCTCCAGAGGGTGCCTGGCTGGTAGCATCAGTGGCAGCGGTAGGAAAAAAATTTTACTGCCACCGCCGCTGGACATTTTTTAAAAAATGTGAATGTGGGGGACAAAACTGAAACATTCATTCATCACTACCCAAGACTAAGCCTTGTCAGTTGTGGGCTCTTCCTTTTAAATGTTCCCATTGACAAAGACAACTGATTTATCAGCCATAGGCAAATAAATTGGAATTTTTTAAAATTAAAAATCTGTACTTAGGCCTGTTAATGGGTTTTAAATCCATTTTGGCTCCACTTCAAAGGTAATTTTCTTCTGTTTTAATAATGCATCTACACTCCTCACTTCTACAGTTGGGTTCTCCCATGATAAATGAGATATTTTTAACCTCTTTCCATTTGTATATATGCTTAACTAAGACACTCACAAGACTTCCATCTTAGGATCGTGCTCCCAAATAGAATGCACAATTAGGCCCTTGCTGCTATTCAACAGAGAGTAATCAGGCTTTTATATAGTGCATTTATGTAGTTTTATATTCAGTCAAGACATCATATTTAAATTTAGAGCAAGGGAACAGTCCATTGGAGCACAGAGAAATGGCACAAACTCACTTAGATGCGGGTAACATCTCTATTTGGGAAATTTGCCCATTGCATAACATTCACTTCCTTTGGCTTGTGCATTTCACAGGCAATAGGTAGAAACCTGTGTATTTTTAATCTGTCCACCAACAGAAATTCCTAAAGAATTTGAATTGAGATGGAACCAAAGATGGACAGCCTTGCTTGTCTTCTGCAAGCAGACAAGAGTGAAGGAAAAACTTTTTTCTCTTTCTTCTGCAGCAAAACAAGATACTTTGTGGTATTACCAACTTAGATGCTTTACACAGACCATATATGTTGTGGTGATTACATGAGGCTGCCATAGCTTTCTGCCTTGATGCTCGGAGTTTTAAAAATCTGAAACACCAAAGGAGCTTATTGGCATTCAGCCATTCCTTCTGTGCTTGTTCTGTGCTTCCTTGCAGATGCTCATGTGTGCTTTGTTTCCTAAAAAGGAAGGAAGGAACACCTGGCTTGCAGAGATGTACTCAGAAACACTGTGCATAAATTGTAAAAACCTTGATGAATGAAAAAAAAAACACTCTAGATCTCTTGCTGAGGAAAAAAAATCTTGTGCAGCATGCAAATTCTTTCAGGTGTCTCATGTTGTTGTTACGACCTAAATAGCCGATGAAATTGGTGAGTGGTCCTTCCATCCCTAGACAAGACTTCTTGGCATGTTAAAAGAGCACCTAGAAGACTATTTAGATCAGTTGGCATTTTGTGTCTTGTATGTGATCCAGGTGCATAATCACTTAATATCTTTCATCAGAGTTTCTGCTGTTTGCATAAAATTATTATTGTCATTATGTTTTGTGGAGAACATTTTTCTGTGTGTGAAATTAATTTGTTCTCTTCTTTGCGAAGCTAAGGATACATGTAGGTATGTGTGCATGCACATGCAGGAACCACAAAGACATGAACAACCCATCCAGTCCTCCTGTTTGTATGGTAATACTGGTTTTGTGGTCTGCTGAGGGGCATGTGCACGCACAGAGAATCTGACTCTGCTCCCAGATGAAAAGCTGGATTGCAGCCTCTGAAGGTGACGGTGGTGGAGGAGGAAGAGCAGGAGATGTCAAGACCAGGTAGGAAGGCAGTGGGGGCAGTCGGGTAAGGGAGGGCAGGTTGCCGAAGAGGGAGATGTTCCCTTTCTTCAGATGCAAACTGGAAAATTGAACTGCAAACTAGTTCATTTTTCTAGGATTTGGGCGCAGTTCATGGTCTGTGATAAGTGGGTAGCAATTAACCACGAGCCGTCCCAATGCATCATTTTTCTGGTTTGTGCCCATTTCTACTTCACATTTCTCATCTAGTACACAAGATGAACCACACAGGTTTTATCTCTCTTCTCATAAAACCATTAGAAGCTGCAAATTCTTCCCAAGCCTGAATTTTAACATGAACTGGAGAATTCTGTGCCGTCCAGCCAATCCCCTGGTCACCACTGTAAAAGCCCTTTCCTTTTGGTTCTCCTTCTAGTGCTCCAGCCTTAACCTGCCTCAAGCAAGGAACTTTTCCTCTTCCCAGGTCTTCAAGGTTTCTACTGATGGGGAAAGCAGTGAAGGGAGAAAGGGGGTGAGGTTCTCCTGTAGAAAGAAAGAATCAGCAGCGACTGTAAGAAGCCACGAAGAAGGGTAAAAGAGAGCTACAAATACAAGTGACAAGCTGGCGTGTTTTATTTATGCTATCCTTAAGGAGCAATTCCCATCTTCTTTTTCATTTTTGAATACAGTTGAAGCTACAAGGCTAAGAAAAAGCCCATGATTGTGCACCTCTGGAGAGTGTGAGCCAAAACTACGTGGAGGTCACTGAAAAGTCTTCTCCCGATGAGCTACTTCCATCACAGTCACTCTAGAGCTGTGTTCCCCATCCTCTGTTTTTATTCACAACCCCCTTTAATAATAACCAAGTAACCTGCAACACATGCATGGGCACGCACACACACACACACACGTGTGTGTGTGTGTGTGTGTGTGTGCGTGTGTGTGTGTGTGTGTGCGTGCGTGTGTGCGTGTTGTATTGTGTTGTTTGTGACTCCATGTCCATGGAGTTGTCTTGGCAGGAATACTGGAGTTGTTTGCCAGTTCCTGCTCTAGGCACCTACAGCACCTGGTATTCCCTGGTGGTCTCCCATTCAAGTACTAACCAGGGCCGACCCTGCTTAGCTTCTGAAATCAGATGAGATCAGATGTGCTTAGGCCTTAGTTAGGGCATGTAGGCATCTATATATAAACACATTAGCTATATATAAACACATTGAAGAAAACATATTAAAATAGACTTTTTAAGAATATAATTCTAACCTAAGAGTGCTTGAAAATGGACTGATAGCCAGTGAGGCTGCTTTATTCTCCCTGTGGGTCATTTTTATTTATTTATTTTAGAGTACCTTTACCCCACCTTTCTCCTTGGAAAAGGACCCAAGGCAGCTTACAGTAATGAGGAACAATATACAGCCCAGTACAATTAACACATATTCAAGTATTGAGAACAGGGAATTGAGGGGCATCTTATAGCATTAAAAGAAAACATCACAATAAAGCTACAAGAGAATGTGAACAGTTAAAGAGAGAGTAAAAATCCCATGTAAAAGTTATGAGGGATGGAAACTAACGTTGAAAACATAGTGTCAATGCAATCACATCATAAGGTTATAAGTGGTTATAAACACAAAGTCTATGTGATTATGTATGGTCAATTCATATAAAAGCCTGCTGCATTTGGGACTAGATGTTTACTTCTGAGTGCATTCCAAGGTCAGGCCCCCACCGAACACTTTAGTAGTGACTTGATGGAAAGGTCCCAGTAGAGGAGACCCACTGAAACAGTGTTGGCTGAGAAAGTTCCCACGTAGTCTCCTTCAGATGAACACTTAGATCTGAGCTATAATGTATGGTTAGTTGCTGAAATAAGAGTGATTTGGTGGCTCTACTCTTGCTGTTGTGTTTCAAATATAACTGCAGTGGTTATTTTATTTATTTTAGTTATTTATTTTGAATATTTTTACCCCACCTTTCTCCTTGGAAAAGGACCCAAGGTGGCTTACAATAATGAGAGACAATACACAGTCCAGAACATTTTAAGACATATTCAAATTAAGAACAGGGAATTAGAAGAAGCATCTTAGAATATTAAAGGTAACAGTAGAGTACAAAGAGCACACAAAAGAAAAGAAAAATCCATTATGAGGGGTGGAAAGTAACACGGAAGACACTAGTGTTCTTATGAAATCATTCAATGCAATCATGTATGGTAATCCATATAAAGTTATATAATAGGAAGTCCCTCATTCAGGGAAAGCTTGCCCGAAGAGGAAGGTCTTTGCCTTCTTCTGGAAAGACAGCAGAGATGAGGCAGTCCTGGCCTCCAGTTGGAGGGAATTCCAAAGCCTGGGAGCAGCAACAGAGAAGGCCCTTTCATGTGTTCTTCTGAGGTGCTCCTGTGAAGGTGGTGGGATGGAGAGAAAGGCCTCTCCTATTGACCTTAGCACCCAAGCCAGTTCATACTGTGAGATTTGATCTTTGAGATAGCTTGGACCTAGGCCATTTTGTGCTTTGTACAGCACCTTGAATTTTCCCAGTAGGTGATTGGCAGCCATTGGAGCTGCTTTAGTATAGGTGTAATGTGATCTCTGTAACCAACCCCAGTCAGCAATCTGACTGCTGGATTTTGGACCAGTTGGAGTTCCCTGAGACTTTCCATCAGTAGCCCCACATAGAGCGCATTACAGTAGTCCAGCCGGGATGTCACTAGGGCATGTGCCACAGTGGCCAGAACAGATTTCTCAAGAAACGGGCGTAATATGACTATATAAATGGGTCAGTGACTGTAATAAACTTGATTTAAAGTGAATTATTTATTGTATATAATTTATTTGGAGATTTTCATAGAACCAGTAGAACCAGTTTCAACATTATCTCCATACCCTGGAGCAATCATGCTTAATTTATGTGCACCAGAATAGGACATTTCATATCCCCAGAGTCATGTTTTGTTGCTGGATTCACAATGAACTACACCAACAGTGTAGGTGTCCTGTGTCCTTATTATGAAAACAACCTCCCATGACTTCAGACACTTGTTCATGTACAGGATGCTTTTCAAGAGACCTAAAATATTTGGGGGGAGAAATATCCCAACAAATCTACTACCATAACCCATGCAATTGGACTACCTTTCCCTCCTTTTTATTCCAGCCAATTTAAAACAAAGAGATTCCCCTACAAAAAATGTTCCATGCCACTGATTTGTGACCATAAGAAGCAGAACTGCCATATTTTGATTGCAAGTAGGTTGGCTCCATTTATGGTAACACAGGCATTTTCAAAGGAGGTATAAGGAACATACATTAAGATCTTCTGCTGACCCTTAGTCAAAACTGAACCACAAATCTCCTACTAATCCTCAATACATTGGAAAGGTATCTCCTCAATCCACCCCACAGTTCACTCAGTTCTGAGGGCTGTTTGGGTGTCTGTTTGTGTTTGGCTTTTCATTTCCTTTTTTCCTTTTTTATCCTGGGTTATTGGGGTGGGGGTTAAAAAGAACAGAAAGGAAGCAAACTACTTTTTGGCAAGAAAACTGGCTTTCTTGAATATGGAAAGAAGAAAAAGGAAAATCTATCTACATGGACACATGATTGTATATGATTGATACTACTGAGGCATTCTGTTATAGGTAAGCAATACATTAAGATAAAAGGCACAGCTGCAAGTTTAGGTATTTAAAGAAACGTGGTTTATTACGTTAAAGTCCACAGCAAAAGCGGGGGAAATGGGCATGTTTCATGGCTTTCCCAGGATGAAGTCAATATCACTGCCAAGCTGCTGGATGAAACTCATTCACTGAGGTCACAGAAAGGACAGATTATAAGAGAAACACAGAACGAATAAATACAGTTTTGCTACAACCATCATACTGCTGAAAGATATACAGTACCTCGCTGATAGATTTTTCCTTCCTTTGGGGATGGGGTCTGGGGGCAAAGAGCCCCTCCACATCTTTCCTCATTGAAGCAGTGTGGAAAAAAATGCTTTTGTGCTCAAGTCATGTTTGAAAAGCTGCCTTCCAGCTGAGGAAGTGACCCTCAGGAACTGCCCTGGTCCGTCGGCATAGTAACAAAGAACATGAATTAAATGGCTTTCTGTAGCTTCCAATCCAAAACCAGCACATCCCACAAAATACACCGCTCATGCCTTATGGGGCTATTGAGAACAATAATCACTGTTATTATGGGATGCCACTGGCTGATTTGTACAAGGGGTTATGCGCAATTGTGTAAAACACACACTGCTGTTTCCCCCCAAGGTGAAAGCAAGTAGCTCTATTATTTCTTTACACCCGCTGTTGTTTTGATGTCATCAGATTAACATTTGCCTCAGTTAACAGGTTGTCATTTTTCCCTTCTTGTTTAATATTTGAATTGTTATATTTTATAATTATGAATATGAATATGAATGAATGAGTAGAAAAATCCAATTTGTTGACAACTTCTCCTTTGGAGGGGTCTTACAAAAGGATAATACCTGCAGTTTATGCTGATAAAATGTGGTGATAAAAAAAGATAGAGAACTAAATATTATCCAACTCTAACATTAATGTTGGACTAGTTAAGTTTCTAGGTAAAAATAAGAATTCTATTTCTGAATATAACTAAGCTCATTTCTTCATGATACATCTACTAAAGCTATGTGCAAATGCAATTAATTATTGGTGCTATAATAATGAAATACTGTATAAGATCCAGTGCAGCCTAACTGCAATGCTATTTTTTTAGCAGGAACAAATTAAATTCCCGGTATCTCTCATTTCATTATTGTGAAGATTCATTCTCCTAAATTTCAGGCTGACTGAGAATTACTTTCTGAAATACCAAAACTGGAGTACTGACATTTTGCTGCAGCTTAATCTTCCTAATATATCTTTTCCTTCTCTTGTGCTGCTGATGCACGCCTGGTCTTTACCAAAGCTCTTTTTTAAAAGGCCATCTTAGCATGATACAGGCATGTATTACTTCACAAATATTTGTGCAATAGAGATGAGCGGTGGTGTCTGATTATAGTCTGTCTAACAGGTACTAGAAAATAACAGAAGTTGTATTTGTGGGATAAATTGCTATTAAACTCTCCAAGAAGCAAAAACAGTGTAAATGTTAAACAGTGGAGGGCCTAGGCCAACTTCTCATTGCCGAATTTTAGATTGGTACCAATTTCTAAAAATGGGCAGCAGTATATGTATGCCACTAGAAATGGGCACGAACCGGGAAAATGGCAATTCATTTTGGTTCGGTTCGTTTTAGGGTGCCGTTTGTTTCATTTTGTTTTAAATGATTTTTTTTTAAAAAAAAATTCATTTCATTGATTTGTTGATTCATTATTCATTTTGTGTGTAGTGTGTGTGTGTGGTGCTTGTGCAACTTTGGCTGGGGGGAAGAGGGGTTTAATCTTCCCCCCAGCCACTGTAGGGTGGGGAAAAGAGCTCCCCCAGCCAGCGCCTTTCAGCTGAGAGGCGCTGGCTTGGGGCCAGCACCTCAAAGACACCTTTCCGCCTCCACATGAGGTGAGGAGTGGGCTCTCTTTTGACATTTTCCCCCGCAGCAAATGGCAGTGTCGAGTGAGCACTGTCGTCCACTGTGGGGAAGATCCCTTTAAAAAGACACCGCTTCCCACCTTCTCACCTCTGCATGTGGAGGTGAGAAATGTCTTTTGACATTTTTCCCTGCAGCAGATGGCAGCGCTGAGCGAGAGCTTGGTGCTGTCATCTGCTGCAGGGAAGATCCCTTTAAAGAGACCCTTCTTCCTTGTCATCGGCTGGGCCCCTTTTAAAATGGCCCAGTCACCACCAGGGGTTCTCCCCAGTGCCGACTGGGCCATTTTGGATGCCAGTTTGGAGCTCTCCCGCTGGTGTCCCGACCATTTTCAGAGAGCTCCTGCCGACCTGTCATTAGCTGGCCACTTTTAAAATGGCCCAGTCACCACCAGGGGTTCTCCCCAGTGCCAACCGGGCCATTTTAAAAGGGGCCCAGCCAATGACAGCTCAGCAGGATCCATCTCAAAATGGCCCCGTTGGCAACGCAGGAGCTCTGCGCTGGCCATGGGGCCATTTTCAGAGAGTTCCTGCTGACCTGTCATCGGCTGGGCCCCTTTACTGACTGGACCAGGTTTAAAGGGGTCCAGTGCTACAGCTGATCAGCAGCGCTGGCTTCTGGCGGGAAAAAGCCTGCGGTTTCCCCACACCAATTGCAGGGGAAATCTTTCCCATAGGAATGCATTGCTTCAATGCATTCCTATGGGATAACAAAAAACAAAACGAACAAAGTGGAAATTTCAATTTTGTTTTGTTTCATTTTTCTTTGATGGGTCAATTCGTTATTTGTTTCATTAGGTAACAAAATGAATAATGAATAACAAAATGAATTAAAAATTCATTTTGTGCCCATCTCTATATGCCACATTGGGTTTATTATTCTCTCTCCATAGAGCGGGGCTTACTGATGGCAAATACCACCAACATATAGTTTTAGATGTGTTTTCTCTATGAAATGGCCCATAAAACAGGGGCTTCCCCCTCCCCAAATCCATATGAAGTTTGGCAGGACAACTGCCTGAAAAGCCCAGGCTTGTTATATGTCATCAAGTCACTTCAGACTTACAGTGCCCTTATGAATTAATGATTTTTAAAAGTTCCTGTCATTTCCATTTAAGTCTTCTCTTGCCTGATCTGGCTATAGTGGCACATGTCCCAGGTACATCCCAATTGGATCAGTGCAATGTACTCTATTACAAAGGAGGCTACTTTTGAAAAGAGTTTAGAAATGGCAGATTTTATATGAGGTGCTCCACATGTAAGTTGGGGAAACAAAGACCCTTGTCTGACACCTTTGCCCATTTGAAACCCTTCAGTTTCTCTCCAGAGTATGGTTTATGCACCAGGACAATCTAATGTTGTCATTACATGTTGTTGACATTCTTCCTTTTAGGATTTGCCCCTTCACTTGGTTTCCTTTTCTATATCTTAGAGGGTTGTTGCCATCATTTAGTCATTAGTCTGAGTTTATTTGTTTGTTTTTCTTAAATAGGTTCTAGAAGGCAGGGGCCTTTCTGTTTATACAACCATTCAGAGTAGCGGACATCCACTAAATGGGGCAAAATAAAAATGTAATAAATAAATAAATAATGTTATGGCAATCATATTTCTTTTTTAGATCAATTCATAGCTGGCCATGATCCACACCATCATAGAGGTGGAAAATTCAACCCCACTGGATGGAAAGAAGATGCAAACAGCATCCTACTGAGAGCCACCGGAACCAGAAATATGAACAAAGATAACATAAACTAAATGATATCATTACAAAAGTTACTACAAAATTTAATGCGTGGATAAAGTAAAAGAGGCTTTAATGGACAGGATACCTGTTAAGCAGCTTCTCAAAGGCATTTCAATTAGATTGTAAAGTATTCGTATAACTTACGTGTTTTGCACTTTTTTTCAGCCTAATTTCTGCCTGAGTTTGGGGGAATTCTTTTTATAAAGCATCCTGAAATCAGGCTGGAATATGATAAATGTTGTGCTTTTTAAAATGCTTGTGTTTATATCTCTGTGGTGTCAATGATTAATTTAGGACTCCGGGGTTCAAATCAATCTATCTTAGGCTACCATTTGAAAGTGCACAGCAGATGCATGCTTTCCTAAGTTTCCAGACAGCAAAATAAATATCAAGATGAACAACAGAAGGAGAAGAGCTGATATATCACTGTGTAATATTAACAGTAACATTAATGCCTAGGTTCCCCTCTTCACCCCTGTCTCAACAGAGCAGCTAGCAGCCGAATTACAGACAGTATATCACAGAAGTGAGCACTGTACACTCCCTCACATTTCATAAATATTTTAGTATATCTTTTGATGTGACAACAATGAAGAAATGACACTTGGCTACAATATAAAGCAGTGAGTATACAACTTGTGTAACAGTGTAAATGTGCTGTCCCCTCAAAATAACGGAACACACAGCCATTAATGTCTAAACTGCTGGCAGCAAAAGTGAGTACACCCCTAAGTGACAATATCCAAATTGGGCACAAAGTGTCAATATTTTGTGTGGCCACCATTATTTTCCAGCACTGCCTTAACCCTATTGGGCATAGAGTTCACCAGAGCTTCCCAGATTGCCACTGGAGTCCTCTTCCATTCCTCCATGAAAACATTACAGAGCTGGTGGATGTTAGAGACCTTGTGCACCTCCACCTTCCATTTCAGGATGCCCCACATATGTTCAATAGGGTTTAGGTCTGGAGACATGCTTGGCCAGTCCATCCCCTTTACCCTCAGCTTCTTTAGAAAGGCAGTGGTAGTTTTGGAGGTGTGTTTGCGGTTGTTATCATGTTGGAATACTGCCCTG
>JAHTLZ010000122.1:2298947-2316684 GCA_023846285.1 Phrynocephalus versicolor
TAGTAGTAGTAGTAGTAGTAGTAGTAGTAGTAGTAGTAGTAGTAGTACAATCACATGGAGATTAAGTGATGCCAGCAGAAGTGCCTGCACTTAATATACAAGTGTGGGATATGCTTTGAGTGCAGAGATGTGGAAATTACCCCTCCCATCTTTTAAGACCGCTTGTCCGAGTCAAAATCAGGAGCCATATAGACTTATTCTTGAATAAACAAAACATAGCTACTAGGCTGCATAGCATGTATTTATAGCATGCACTTTGACCCTTACTTTGGGACCAAAAGTTAAAATATGAGGGGGGAGGGTTATTTAAACTCAGGCTCCAAATCTTCGTAGCAGCAAACTGCAAAAGGCACAGTGTTCCATGACAGTTGCATCCTCAAACTGGTAAAAATACAGATAATCCATTGAGCTGATTTAGCACTCCTGATCTGCTAAACGTGACCGAACTTTGAACGCATCTCTGTTTCATGCAAGACTTCTCCTTGGTCGTTTCATTCTTTGCAGCCAAGCGAAACCATTAAGCGTATCCACTGATATCCTCTTGCTGTTTTCCATTCTTTACCTTTGAGAAGGGGAAATTGCTAGAGCACTAATTGATGTTGTGCACTGCCATCTGCTGTGTCTCCTGGACAACTGCAGCCTGAAATGCAGCCTGCAGGATGCCTACGGTTCCTGCGTTAAAATTATAGATGCAATACAATTATCCCAGAGTAATCCCCTCATTCAATTTGACAAGGGGTTAATATTCTGTTGGGAGCAGGCCTGTGTGAATAACCAAATAAAATAATGCAGATACAAAGCATTAAATTACATGGTTCCCACCCAATGACACTAAATCGGTCACCTACATTTTTCTTATATGAATACTGTCTTGTAAACAATTGGTTTCTAGACTCTTTAATCAGCATTAGGCTTGGAGATCTTGTTTAAAAACTATGTGGTTCTTAAATCATCTCCACCTGACAATAAAATAGGCATCCTGGGACTGCTCTAAGCTTTGGGGAAGTTCTATGACCTCATACTATATGTTGTATTCTAAAATTTGTGGCATAGTTCCTCTACGCCTGGTCTGTTGCAACATTTCTAGTTTGTTTTCTGACAAGCAGAGGCAGGATAAAGGGAGTGTGTGAGCACATTTCGAAGCCCAGATGTGTAAGAGCTTTATCCCTTGCTTCCCTTTTCGAAGGCAACAAGGAGACATTGCAGACTCACAGGTTAGAGCAGATAACATTGCAGATCACTGCTAAAGATGATCTAATGAGTCACAGACAGCTAGCCAGGTATTGTGTCCTGTCCAGTCTGCATAAACTGTGTTCCAGTTGTCAAGCCCAGACAAGCTGCAAAAGCAGTATAGGGTGACTGGTGGTGAACTATCCTGTTATGGCTGATGGATTGTTTTCAGCTTGACTGGTAAAAGTCTAAGTTGGGTCTGTTCTAGAGCAATGGTTTGCACATTGGCCTCCATGCCAAGATGTTTCAGAGCTCAATATTCCAAGTTCTCTTCTCAGCAATCATGGTCTTCTCACAGTGCGGTGTTGTTCCTAGAAGGATCTTTCAGTAAGCCTGATCCCTTTCAGAAACAAATGAGGTCAAATGAGAACTGAGGATGATCAGAGGAGCAAGCCAAATGCAAGTGCAAATAAGAGAACATTTTTTTAAAAGGCAAATGTTGGCCAATCAGACAAGAGTGAGTCCACTTATGCCAAGATTGGCAATTTGTAACGGTCACCTTTCGCTGTTCTGGCTAAGGCTGCTGAACTTTGCAGTCCAGCAACATAGGGCAGGGGTATGTTCTTAGTGCCAGTTAAGGCTTTCTGGAAAATTTTGCAAATAAAGGGGATTTTTGTGAAACATATTTTTCCCTATTTCCACTGTTTGTAGCGGTTTGCACTATTTGTTAAAAAACATCAGATGCATGATGGCATCAGCTTTCGTAACAGAGAGCCCACTTCAACAGATGAAAACAAAGAATGGGGACAGAAGGTGAATTAAACAAACTCTGGACCAGTCCATCTAACATCAGTACTGGGGAAATTCCAGGAACAAATGAATTAGTGGTCAGATTGTGAGCATCTAGAAAAACTGTACTGACTGGGAAGAGGCTAGACCTCTGCATGCCAGACATCCCAGGTTCAGCCCTTGGTATCTTCAAAGTTAAGCAGAGAAAACACTTAGAACTCTAGGAAACTTCTCCCAGTCAGTGTTTACTATGATGGCCTAGTGCAGGGGTGCCCAAACTTTTTGTAAGGAGGTCCAGATTTGGTGGCTGAGAATGTGTCAGGGGCCGGTTGCTCCCTGACCCTGCCACCCCACTGCAAGCCCCACCCACTGACCCATAAGCCCCACCCACTGACCCCTTGCAACCCCACATGCAGGAAGGAAGGCAGGGACCAAGGGAGGGAGGGAGGAAGTTGGAAACCAAGAGAGGTGCCGAGCTTCACAAGGTTCCCAGTGGTGCCGGTGGCGGCAGCCCGCGTGATGACTGGCTGGCTGGCCGCCCAGCCCCACAAGCTTCCCGGCGGTGCTGGTGGTGGTGGCCAGCCCCCTCGCCCACCCACCCAGCCCCACAAGCTTCTGCTCACTGGCCGGCCAGCCCGCCCAGCCCCTCAAGCTTCCCAGCAGTGTCAGTGTTGGTGGAAGATTTAAAAAAAAATGGGGCAAAGGAGGGGGGAGGGGCAGGCCAGCCAGGCGCAGGCCACTCAGAATGGCCTGACGGGCCGTATTTGGCCCCCGGGCCAGACTTTGGGCAGGCCTGGCCTAGTGGGACCAATTGCCTGATTCAGCAGAAGGTAACTTGCCTGTATTCTTATACTATATGTGATTGTGTATTCTTATACTAAAGACCAGTTATGGTGAACCTATGGCACGGGTGCCAAAGGTGGCACTTGGAGCCCTTTCTGCGGGCAGTGGGCACCCGACATCGCCACTTCCTAGCCACCTATATACAGGTTAAATTACTGTATTGGCACATATGGAACAATTATACTGTATAAGTAATTTCAAGCCTCACAAGATTCCTCTCCTCCAGCATGAAACTGAAACAAGGAATACCCCCAACCCCATTCAGGTTTTTACATTTTACAGGACTTACCTTTGAGGCATTCTACATCAGTGTGTCCTTGTCTTTCATGGACGCTAGTTGCACAAGGATGAGACATGCAATAGTGTGTGTGTGTGTATGTGTGTGTGCGGGGCCAGTGCTAGGTTTTTTTGCACCCTAGGTGAGGGGCGGGGGTCTGGGTTGGTGTCGGGGGTGGGCGGGGGTGGGTCGGCGGGTGGGGTGGTGGCAGGGGGTGGCAGGGGGTGGCGGGTGGGCGGGGTGGGAGTGGGGCAGGGATGGGGGGCAGCGGGGGCAGGGTAGGGTGGCAGGGGGCGACAGATGGCAGGGGACGGCAACAGGCATGGGGGTGGGCAGCATGGGGGGCGACGGGCAGCGATGGGTAGACGGCGACAGGCAGCTGGCAGGCGGTGGGGGGATGGACGGCGGTGGCCAGCAGGGGGTGGGGGCGGCAAGCTGTCCAGCGCCCTCTCTCTATTTTGGCGCCCTAGACAACTGCCTAGTTCGCCTTAATGGAAGCGCCGGCCCTGTGTGTGTCTGTCTGTCTTTCTGTCTTTCTGTCTGTCTGTCTGTCTGTCTGTCTGTGTCTCTATCTCTATATCTGTGTTTCTTAGGAGACAACATGGAGACTAAGCCTGTACCTGAATGTCTGTGAAGATTCTCTGTCATCCAGTTGAGGTTGTCTGGAAGTTGAATCATAGCAATGGACATTGTTTCTTGTTAGATTGAAATGTTTTGCTTCTAATCTAAATAGCTCTTCAATTTTTGGAAGATGTACGCAATGGTTCAAGAGAGGGGTCAGGAAGGCCCTTCATGTGTTTACAGAAAGTCCCTCTCTCAACAGGGGTGAAGGATTTAGGTACAATCTGTCTTCTCTTCATCATGCTGCCTTTTCATCTATCCCCAGAAAAATCAGGACTACTTCACACCTCCACAGGAAGGCCACTGCTAATGACCTATCTTTAATGGGTCTGGGGGCAGAGGTGTGACGTTCACACATCCATTGTCCATCTAACAGGCCTATGCACACCAGGATGACATGAAACCTACATAGAGTGTAAATTGGAAGTCTCCTACCAACCTTCCTCATACTGAAGAAGCTACCTGGAGGAATCATAGAATCATAGAATCATAGAATTATAGAGTTGGAAGAGACCTCATGGGCCATCGAGTCCAACCCCCTGCCAAGCAGGAACCCCTTCACAATATTTCCGACAGATGGCCATCCAGCCTCTGCTTAAATACCGTCAAAGAAGGGGACTCTACCACCTTCCGTGGCAGCATATTCCACTGCCGAACAGCTCTAACCGTCATGAAGTTCTTCCGAATGTTCAAATGGAATCTCTTTTCCTGTAGTTTGAAACCATTGCCCCGAGTCCTAGTCTCTGAAGCCATGGAGAACAAACCTGTTCCCTCTTCAATATGACATCCTTTCAGATACTTAAACATAGCTATCATATCCCCTCTCAGTCTTCTTTTTGATAGGCTAAACATTCCCAGTTCCCTAAGCCGTTCTTCATAAGACATCTCTTCCAGGCCTTCAACCATCCTAGTCGCCCTCCTCTGCACCCGCTCGAGGTTGTCAACATCTTTTTTAAACTGAGGCGTACAGAACTGGACACAGTACTCCAGGTGGGGTCTGACCAGAGCAGAATAGAGTGGCACTATCACCTCCCTTGATCTAGACACTATGGTTCTGTTGATGCAACCAAGAATCGCATTGGCTTTCTTGGCCGCCGCATCACACTGCTGGCTCATGTTCAATTTGTGGTCCACCAAGACCCCCAAATCCCTTTCACAGATACTATTCTCTAGCCAAGTGTCCCCCATCTTATATCTGTGAAATTCATTCTTTCTACCTAGATGTAGCACCCTACATTTCCCTCTGTTGAAATCCATTCCATTAGCTTTGGCCCAGTCTTCTAATCTGTCGAGGTCCTTTTGGATTTTCATCCGATCCTCTAGGGAATTGGCAACCCCTCCCAATTTGGTATCATCTGCAAATTTAATTAGCATACTCTCTATTCCTTCCTCCAAGTCATTAATAAAGATATTGAAGAGCACTGGACCCAGAACAGAACCCTGGGGCACCCCACTGGTCACATCACTCCAAGATGATGAGAGGCCATTTATGATCACCCTTTGCATGCGATCAGTCAACCAATTACAAATCCACCTCACTGTAGCACTATCTATCCCACTTCCTACTAACTTCTTAGCAAGAATACCATGGGGAACCTTATTGAAGGCCTTGCTAAAGTCCAGATAAGCAATATCCACAGCATTCCCCTCGTCTACCATGCCTGTAATTCTATCAAAGAAAGAGATCAAATTAGTCTGGCATGACTTGTTTTTAAGAAACCCGTGTTGACTTTTTGTAATGACAGCATTGTTTGTTAGATAATTGCAGACTGATTTCTTAATAATCTGTTCTAGGATCTTTCCGGGAATTGAAGTCAAGCTGACTGGGTGGTAATTATTTGGGTCCTCTTTTTTCCCCTTTTTGAAGATGGGGACAACATTAGCCCTCCTCCAGTCGATGGGGACTTCCCCTGTTCTCCAGGACTTCTCAAAGATTATTGCCAATGGTTCTGAAATTACTTCTGCCAGTTCTTTTAATATCCTTGGGTGTAACTCATCTGGCCCAGGAGACTTAAATTCATTTAATGTTTCCAGATGTTCCTGTACTATCTCCCTACCTATTCTATGTTGCAATTCCCGTCCTGCCTCATCTACTCTTTGTCCCAGCGGTTCTCCTTCTTCCTTTTGGGAGAAGACAGAGGCAAAAAAAGTGTTGAGTAGTTCTGCCTTTTCCTTGTCTCCCGTTAGTAACTGATTATCATTGCCACGCAGAGAGCCTATCGCTTCCTTATTTTTCCTTTTGCTGCGGACATAACTAAAGAAACCCTTTTTATTATCTTTAATGTCTCTGGCTAGTTTAAGTTCGTTTTGCACTTTAGCTTTTTTTACCATCCCCCTGCATATATTAGCTGTTTGTTTATATTCCTCTTTGGTGCATTTCCCATTTTTCCATTCCTTGTACTTGTTTTTCTTTATAGTCAGCTGAGTTGAAAGTTCTTTAGTAAACCATTGTGGTTTCTTTAGACCTCTCCTATTTTTTTTTTCTTGTTGGAACAGTTTTAAATTGTGCCTTTAATATCTCGGTTTTAAGGAACTCCCATCCATCTTGAACTCCCTTCTCTTTCAGTGTTTCAGTCCATGGAATCACAGCCAATAATTCCCTAAGCTTACAAAAATTGGCTTTCTTAAAGTCCAGGATTCTTGTCTGACTATGCTTAGCTTCACCTTCCAACTGTATAACAAATTCCAAGAGGGCATGGTCACTTTTACCTAACGTTCCTACCACTTCGACCCCATTTACAAGGTCCTCCTTATTGGTTAAGACCAGATCTAAAATGGTTTTGCCTCTGGTTGCCTCCTCTACCTTCTGGACCATGAAATTGTCTGCAAGGGCAGTAAGGAATTTGTTAGACCTTGCATTCCTAGCTGAGTAGGACTGCCAGCATATATCAGGATAGTTAAAATCGCCCATTACTACTACATCTCTCCCTATTGACTGTGTGGCCATCTGCTCACAGAAGGCATCATCGCACTCCTCGGGCTGGTTTGGGGGTCTATAATATACTCCTACAGTGACATCCCTCCTGTTTTTTACACCCCTGATTTTAACCCAAATACTCTCAACCTGCTTCTCCTGCTGTTTATTTTGTATTGCTTCAGCAGTGTAAATGTCCTTAATATATAAAGCTACACCTCCTCCTTTCTTAGTCGGCCTGTTCTTTTGAAACAAGTTATACCCACCAATGGCCACATTCCAATCATACGTCTCATCCCACCATGTTTCAGTTATGCCAATTATGTCATATTTATTTTGGTGTATTAGGAGTTCCAGCTCTTCTTGTTTGTTCCCCATGCTCTGTGCATTGGTGTAGAGACATTTTAGGCTGCGAGCACTTCTGACCTGTCCTTTGCTTACCCTGCTTTTCCTCTCACTGGTGGTCTGCTCTACTTTTTGTCCTGCTCCTATTTCAGCGTTTGGGGTATTCACCACAACCCCTTCTGAATCTCTCCCGTTAAGAGAATTTTCTCCCTCCCCCTGCAAACTCAGTTTAAAGCTCTCCTTATTAAATCTGCAATCCTCTTTGCAAAAATATTCCTACCAACAGTAGTGAGGTGCACCCCATCCCGGCCCAATATCCCGTCTGTATGAAAAAGCAAACCATGGTCCAAGAATCCGAATCGTTCCTGCCGGCACCATCTGCGAAGCCAATTGTTTACCTCCACTATTACTCTTTCCCTTCGTGGACCACGTCCTTCTACAGGGAGGAGAGATGATATTACCACCTGTCCACCCATGTCCTTCAGCTTCCTACCCATTTCTTTGTACGCTTCTGCGATCTCCTGAAAGCTGCGTTTGGAAGTATCGTTAGTTCCTACATGGACCAAAACAAAAGGGTTAGAATCTGTGGGCTTGATGAGTCTCGTGAGACTCTCTGTTACATCCCGAATCTTGGCTCCCGGAAGACAGCAGACCTCTCGATTCATTATATCAGGCCTGCAGATAACCGGTTCTGTTCCTCTAAGCAAGGAGTCTCCAATCACCACCACTCTCCTCGTTCGAGGCTCGGTAGGTGCCCTTTGCTGTACTGCTGGATTTCTCTGTGCAGTGTTTTCAAGCTGCCCTTGCTGCTCTGGGTGCAGTTCCTGGCTGATAGAGGAGAGAGGTTGGAATCTATTGTGCAATTGCAAGCTGTCTGTCTGTTTCCTATTTTTTCTTTTTCTGACTGTAACATTCCTCCATTTATCTGTCTCTTGTATTTGTGAAACGCCCTCACCCTGATCTAGATTCTCCCTGATACTATTAATGACATGGTTTTCCTCTGCTTCCTGCCGCATCCCCTCCTGGTCCCTTAGGTTGGGAAGATTGAAAACACAGGCCTCCAGCTGCCTGACCTTGTCCTCCAATTGTTCCACCAGCTTGCACTTTGAGCAGATGTAACCCGGTACCTGGTTTAGCATAAAAACAAACATGCCACAGGTGTTGCAAGTAACTACCTCTGCGCCCTGCCCCTCCATCCTGACTACTTGGTCACTTATTTGAGAATAGAAGACAGAAGGGAAAATCTAAAAGTTAATTAATTTTTTTTGTTTGTTTATTCGCGCGCCGTAAGGCACGCGCTGCAATATTTAGCTCTCAGCCAGCCTCGTGCAGTTCAAAATCTCAGCAACAGACTGCTAGTCACCGCCCCCAGCCAGCCTCAATGCAGATAAACAACTCCTGTTTTTTAAAATTTAAAGAGAAACATTTAAATTTAAAGAGAAACATAGTGAAACATTTTCATCTGACAAAAAAGAAATCCAGTTGCCATGATTCAACTTCCAGATCAGTACCTGAACCTATCCAGTTTCATCCAGTTTTGGAAACTCAGCTAGTCCAAGTGTGGTCAGTACGTTAATGGACAACTACTGATGAATGTTAGAGAAAATTAGGCAGCAAAGACCAAGACTGTTAAAAAGCTAATGCCTTTTACCTTTCCCGCATTTTTCCATCTTCGTCAGATCGCCCAGATTCGCCCTTACCTAGACGGGGACTCCCTGAAAACAGTGGTCCAGGCGCTGGTGATCTCAAGGCTGGACTACTGCAACGCTCTCTACATGGGGTTGCCCTTGACTCTCCTCCGGCGACTGCAGCGGGTGCAAAATGCAGCGGCCAGACTGGTGGCGGGTGTGCGTCATTATGACCACATCACCCCGGTCCTGGCTCGGCTGCATTGGCTACCCGTTGCCTCCCGGATCAGATTCAAGGTCTTGGTTTTAGTTTATAAAACCCTCCATGACTTGGGCCCAGACTACCTGGCAGAGCGGATCGCCCAGCGGTCAACTTCGACCCGACCAGTTCGGCAGTCGCGGGCGCACTCGCTTCGGGTTCCAACTCCCCGAGAGGCCAGGTGATCCCTTACTCGGAATCGGGCCTTCTCGGCTGCTGTTCCAACCTTGTGGAAGAGCTTACCCAGCGAAGTGCACTCTGCAGAGTCCCTGCTGGCCTTTCGTAAAGCGGTGAAGACAATTCTATTCCGCGAGGCCTTCGGTGACCTAGCTTAATATTAGTAGCTTAATATTAGTTTCCAGCTTTTTTTTTTCTCTCGCCGCCATCGACCACCATGTTTTATGATAGGATACAGTAGCAGTGAGGTTTTGAACTAAAGGGTGCTCCCCTGCTGCTGTCTTTTTAACCTATTTGTATTCATTTATTGGATTTTTTGTCTATCGTATTGCATTGTACTCTGTATTCGCTGACTTGTTCAGCTCTGTTAGCCACCCAGAGTTCCCTTTGGGAAGATGGGTGGGATATAAATCTAATAATAAATAAATAAATAAATAAATAAATAAGGTTCTGCAGGTTGTTTTAGTGCCAAACGTATTACTAGAGTGCTATTGTAGGTTTGGTCATGTGATTATTAGAGCACCATATATTGCTACAATGGTAATTTTTGACATAAAAAGCAGCAAAAGTAGAATACTGGGGAATCAACAATACCCTGGAAAACTTTAGTACAGTACTTGGAAATACTATTCATTAAAGATTAATTGTGCCACTCATAGAGCTGGCTTCTTCTACCTGGGGAGTAAGCTTTGGCGTTCAGGGAGAAGAGGAAGTCATAGAAGCCATTTTGTGTGTGCTGAACGTAGTAAACACCATAGGTCTACAACTCCATGAGGGCTCTAACTAGAAATACGAGGAGTACATCTGCTCCCTCTGGTCTCTTTTCATGTGCACTTTTTGTATAAACCTGGTAGTAGTAAACTATGGCATTACTAAAGTTTGTAATCCTGAACAAGCCATACAAAGGGGTAACTAGGCCCCTTCCTCCAGCAAACCGTAAAGCAAAGGGTCCCTGCCTCAGGTCCTGCATGTACCTGCCCTGCTCTTATCACATTTTTCGTCAGAATTCTTTATATTTTGTTCAAAGTTTTCATTTAAAAGGAAGTAGTATATTTAGAGTGTAAGATGATATGGAATCTTAATTTACAGTTCTAAAACAGGACTGCTCTGTGGCCAAGATGAAGTAAACATTTACTGTAACACATTTCTTGTGTACATACTTCTTAATATATGGGTAGAGGCAGAAATAATATTTATCAGGCAGGCATGTGAGTGCTCCCAAGGCCAAGTAGTTCCTATCATAGAACTTGTTTCAAGAAGAGAAGGGAAGGCCTTAAGGAAAGATTCTGGGACAAAGCAGGGTGCTTGGCCTTGCCATGTTCTTCTGGGACAAGAGTTCAGAATGTTAACAGGTGAAAGACAGCTGAGGTTTCCTGCAAACATGACAGTGTCTGTGTTTGTCTTCTGTGAACAACACTCATAAGGGGGTCCACTTGTGGGACTTGTGGGTGATGGCAGAGTGTTACAAATCATTGCAGGTCGGACAAAGCAAGTGTATCCCTCTTTTTAAAATGGTTTTACAACAATGACTATAGCATTAGCAGCATAGCAGTGGTAGAGTTGTTTTCTCTCTTTTAACTCTAGAAAAACCTCCCAGAGTGGCTTTTTATGCCAGATGGTGCAGTATATAAGTCAAATAAATAAATAAATAGAAAAAACAGCGCTGTCCCATGTCTAGGATCTTTCAAAGAGCAGTCTGAATGCACAGACAAGATGGTAGCAGCAGGGACTACTGGAGCAAGGTATGCATTTATAAAGGCAACACCACAGCAAGAGAAGATGATTGGTGTTTGGGGGGAATACACTTTTCAAAAGCCTGTTTAATTTTTAAAAAAAATCTTTAAAGTTGGGAATCTAGCATTCCTTCAACCTCAAAACAATTCAGCCACCCACCCAATAAACCACTCAACTCACTACTTCAATTACCCATCTGTTTCTTGGAGGCCATTTTCTTTATACGTGTGTGTGTGCGTGTGTGTGTGTGTGTGTGTTGTGTTGTGTTGTGTTGTTACAGTTGTGACTGACTCTTTGTGACTCCATGTCCATTTTTAGCCTTACTCTTACTATATACCTCTCTCTCTCTCTCTCTCTCTCTCTCTCTCTCTCTCTCTCTCTTTCTTTCTGTCATGTCTCTTTGAGGTGGTACCAGTGGAAATATGACAACACTATACGCCTTTGTGTATGCATATGTCCCATCAAGTGGGAACCAACTTACAGTAACTCTATCAGGGTTTTCAAGATGAGATATTAAAGGACTGGGATTACCAGTTAGACACACACAGAGAGAGAGAGACAGAGAGAGAGAGATCCCATATTTAAGTGGCAGTTTGAACCCAGGCCTCTTGGGTCCTACTGTGTCTCTCTATTTCAGTGATGGCGAGCCTATGGCACAGGTGCCAAAGGTGGCACTCGGAGCCCTTTCTGTGGGCACCCAACATCGCCCCTTCACAGCCACCTGTATACAGGTTAAATTACTGTATTGGCACTTTGCAAAGAAATTATTGGGTTTTGAATTGCAGTTTGGGCACTCGGTCTCCAAAAGGTTCACCATCACTGCTCTATTTGCTACACCACACTAGATAATATTCAAATCAGCTCTGTGACAGGCCGGACAGTGATTTATTTGCCATTTTACAGGATCAAGTTTGAAAAATTCGCAAGGATTCCCCCCCCCCCAATAAATAGACCAAACCAATAGGGTTAGGGTTACAACCAGAAATCAAAGCCTTCCTCTGCTTTTATGAACAACTAACCTTTAATCTATATGTATTAGTTCTCAAGGGAAATAATCCATTCATAATTCCAAGCATTTTCTGGGCATAGGAAATGAAGGATTTATCCAAGATCCCAAGAAACACTACAAGGTTTTTGTTTTTTGTTTCAAATGTGGCTGTGGGAAACAAAAAACATTGTATGCAGGCGTCTCAGCATGTGGGTGTGTGAATGAATTTTCCCAGCATTTCTTGGCTAGCAATAAGGCTCAGAGGGAAAACACCCACATTTCATGACATCAGGTGGTGATTATCAAGTTTGGTGACTCTCCGAGACAGCTCTCCACTGGGTTTCTCTTCAGTATGGAGTTGGCCTTTATTTATTTATTTATTTAAATCCAACGTGCCTCATTTTGGTGCATTCTGTTCACCTCTCTGTTCTCAGAAGACATACTGAGCTATTCTCTGTACAAAAACAAACAGCAACAGAATAAGCAGGCTTTGGCCATTCTCCAAGGCAGAATATCTGGGTTGTTTGGAAAGAAACCCAATTCTCCTCCTGGCCCAGCCTCAATTCCAACTTGACTTTTTGTTCCAGACTTGCTGCAAACATGCTTGCAACTCATTTGTTGTGTCACAGCTTTATTATTTCTAACATCCTAATTACCTGGGCATAGACTCCTGAGTTGCCTTCCCATATTCGTTAGACATTGATGCTTACCAACAGCAATTTAAAGTGGGTTCAGAAGGAGCTCGAGTAAATACATTTCATTAGATCCATGGTACCAAAACCACAAAATCAACACAAGAGCCTTTTTATTTTTATTTTGGGCCTCCCGGTTCTGTTGTGGTTACAGTGTGTTCTCCAACCGATAGAGCAGGCCTAGATGAATGAGGTCGAGAAGTGTGGGAAAATATACGAGGATGAATGCCACCAGACAACAAATATTATCTGTTCATGTTAGTTACATCTTCTTTCTTCTTCATGGCGTAACAAGTGAAGTTAATGAGGGAAAGAAATAGCAATAACATTTGGAAGCTTCTTGGATACTGTAGATTCCCATCCTCACACCCCTGTGATAGATTGAATCCCAGCAGTCGGCTTTGAAATTTGAATCCCTGTGGCAAAATATTTACTTCACATTCCTAAACATGTTCAGCCTAGGTAAAATCCTGTGTGTCAATGGTAGACCCACCATTTTGCATGTAGAGTTTCCAGATCAGTCCTCGCATATCCAGCTTATGACATCAGGTTGCATGTGATGAGTAAGAAAGGACTCTGCATGAGACTCTAAAGAGCCGCAAGCAAATGAAGTAGATGGATAAAGAGTATGTTCTGAAGCAATTCCCAAATACTAGACGTTAGTTGAGCCAAGGGTAAATTTTTAATTGAATTTCATTCACCCATCGGGTCACCAAGTCTACCAGTTTGGTTAAATGTTTTCTGAGTTCCATGTGCTTTGTGATTGTCAATTACCTATCTATCTATCTATCTATCTATCTATCTATCTATCTATCTATCTATCTATCTATCTATCTATCTATCTATCTATCTATCTATCTATCTATCTATCTATAATGAGACCCTGGGCAAATCCTCCTCCCCATCATCTTTACAACCCCTCCTCCTCTTCCCCCTCCCCTATCTACTATCTATAGGAACTTACAACCAGGCTGACATGGAAATACAGATACTTCAGCCAATGAATATTTGGTATGAAATGTATATCCCATCACATATTATATTGCACACCCCATTCTGCTGCTATTTGTCTGAAGAAGTGGGCATGTAGTCCACGAAATGTTATATTAAAATATGAACGTTAGTCTTTAAGATGCCACATCTTTTGTGTCTTTTGTTTTGTGTTTCTTTTATTTTGCCTGGAATTAAAGAACTGCAAATAATTGGTGAAGAAGAACTTCCCCTTGCAGACAGGCAAGTTCTTTAACAAAGCTTGTTCATACATGTAAATAAGGCCCTCCACTAATTTACAAGGAACAGACATTTCCTGAGATTTTAAGGCCAAAAGCTGAGAGAAGAGCCGTCCTCATGATCTCGCAGAAGCAGGGCAGCTATGGGAGCAGAGCCAAAACTCTTTCTTAGCCAGCTGGTTGCTGTAGTGGGCATGACTATATACGAACCAGGTAAAAACTACCAACCTTGCAATATAGCCATCCAGAGGCAGGGTGGGCAAACAGCAAGATGTGACTAGCAGATCCAATGGGGGGGTTAGTTATACCATGGACTGCGTCCCTTAAAGCTTCATCTGCATCCCATCTGGCATGTGGGGATTGCTCTTGTAGAATCTATGCTGCTGTAATTTGTGGAATGCTTACCATCAAGCCCAAAAGAGTTTTTACCAAAGCCATGTTGCCACTGCAGCACCAAGAAGGCTCACACAATGCAAACTGACATTCTACTACTCCCTGCTCTGATCCCAGTCTTCTAAGGGACCCCCAGGCTTTCTCCCCAGCTCCCCCTTTCTCCTGGCCTTTTGAATCTCAACATCCATGCAAGCACGTTTGTATAGAACTAGTGAGCCTGTCACCACCTGTGAATTGGTAGAAATAGCTTCCAAGGCTTTAAAATCTCTTGACCCACAAAATCAAGTTTTCTCATCCTCCAGTACCACTCTCCCTGCATGCCATTGGAGACCAAGAGAGACAGGGCAATTCCCTGAGACTCTGGTCAGTAACCTAAATCCTCACAAGCCTGCTAATATCAGACTATAATGTTCTGTTTTCCATAAGATCTCTTTTTCAAATTGATGATAAACTTCTGATTCTTGATAAAGAATTCAGTTTTACAGACATACGCCACAATGTTTATTAGAAGATCCACAAACTCAAATTTGTATTCTTTAAGAAATGTCACAAACATGCCATCCGATGTTAGGGACTGTTGATTCAGGTAACCCTAGGTTTTCATTTCTTGTCACTTCCATTTGACTATAGCATATTAATTCATATGTGCTCCAAGACTGGAGGCATTCAAGGGAAATTTGGACCTGGCAGATATCCTTTGATTTTTATGCCTGCATTAAGCAGGGGGCTTGACTTGATGGCCTTGTAGGTCCCTTTAAACTTCACTATTCTATGATTCTACATACAAACATAAGAACAGCTTTGCTGAAACAGGCCACAGCCCATCCATTCCAGCATTCTGTCTCACACAGTGGCTCACCATTTGCTTCAGGGTATTCCCAAGCAGATGTCTTCACCTGCTTACGATTCCCCACAAATGGCATTGAGAGACATCCTGCCTATCCCTCCAACCCGGAGGTTGTCCTTAGGCATCCATAATGATAGCCATTGATGCCCTTGTTCTCCATACTTTTCCAATCCTTTCTTAAAGCTGTCAAGGCTGACGGCTGTCACCACTTCTTCTGGCAGGGAGTTCCATAGACCTATGAAATGTCTACTCTACTTGAATGTAGCTGTAGTGGCCTAAATCCAACAACACACTTGTAGCCAAAGGTTGGATATGTACCAATCCAGGGGCATCTCACTCTGCCCTTCCAGGTTGAATCTCCCCCCCAACTTGATCATGCAATGCCACAGATAGCAGCGGTCCATTAGCACAAAACTGAGTATTCTTCCTCTAACCACCCTCTTATCCCGTGCACTGCCCAGAAACATGCCTTGTAGGAGCATTCTCCATTCTTCTCCATTCTTCCAGAACATGCAACCCAAGGGAATGCTGAGAGAGGGAATTCCTTGCCCTTCTACTGCCATGTGGGATCCTTTCATAGAGTTCAGAAGCTCTTACACCCAGCTGCCTTTTGTTATTGTTAACCTCAGTTTGAATTCCTAAGTTTTTACTGATCTGTAATTAGGTGTGTTAATATTTATTGCTGCCATAACTAATTGCAAAATGGTACGTGTAGAATTTAACATTTTGACTCAAATGTTTCTACATTCTTATTACTCTCATTCTGTTGATTTAATTGGCGCTTTACTCCAGTTTCTAATGATCTTTTGTTTATACATTGCAAGATGATGTCCCTCTTCTCCAACTATGGAATGACCTCAGGATGCAGCCAGAATCAATTATGATGTTAGTGTTTTTTGTTTTTTTTTAATCTAGTGAGTGAGATTATAGGAGGTATTACCACTCAATAAACACGAAATCAGTATATTGTTGCCATTATTTAATTTAAATTTCTATATTCTGGAGATTTAAATACTTTTTGTGAAATATTTGCCTATGTGTACATTTTTCTAATACATGTCATTTTATGCAGTTTCTCACTGATTAAAATGTGTCCGTATTTATATGTGGTCAATCTCATTTCAACAGCCAGGAGATGTAAGATGGATATTTCCAGGTGGGTTTCTTTTCCACCCGCAGCCACAAGTTACAATAGTTTACAAGTGTTTTGAAACCATTCAGCCTTCAAGTGAGGATACAATGGGGCCAGAGAAGTAATAGTCATGATTTCTCAGTTGAACATCTTCTGATTCGTATGTCTTCCTCTGGCCTCACTGTTCTCTCCCTTGTCTATTCACTGAGACCACTGACAATCCCATTATCTAGAATTTTTATTAAAGCACCTTTCCAGAGCATACTTCATGCATATTCATCTACCAGTGTTTAAGAGAAAGAAGGGGGATATATTACCATGGATTATACACATGGACAGCCATCCATTTTTGCCATGGATGTGTCCATATTTGTACAGTGGTACCTCGGATAATGACGGCAATTCATTCTCCGAGGTTAGTCGTTATCCGAAACACGTTGTTATCCAAAACACGGTTTCCCATAGGAATGAATGGGAAATCGTTTAATCTGTTCCGGAGCCTAGGAAAAAGGCACAGACACCTGGTTTTTTTGCTCAAAACTCTTTATAAAGTGCACTTTAAAGGTACAGATGCAATGCCACCTGGGATAACTCTTTTTTACTGATGCATGCTGGGAATTCGTTATCTGAGGCAGTCCATAGGGAAAATTTGTCATCCAAGGCAGCCCATAGGAAAATTCGTTATCCAAGGCAGCCCATAGAGAAAATTCGTTATCCGAGGCAGACCTATACCTAGAAATTGCAATTCGTTATCTGAGGCAGACCATAGGGAAAATTCGTTATCAGAGGCAGTCCTATACCTGGAAATTTGCAGTCGTTATCTGAAAAATTCGTTATCCGGGGCAGTCGTTATCCGAGGTACCACTGTATGTGGTGAATCTTATAGCCACTGCCAGAAGATACCTCAATTTGCTACAGGAAGGAAGGGAGGGAGGGGGGAGAGCAGCAGGGCCATTTGGCCTGGACCTCACCTTAAGGGAGGCACTTATAAAAGTCTAAAGCTAAAGTTAATAAAATTATAATGTCATGCATTTTACAAATAAAATAAAATGACACATCAGTCTTTACATTAAAATGTCTTTTGTTCCTCTTCCCAAACAACTAGAGGATCTCATCTGAATTCTCTGAAGGTCTGGCTACCTTAACATAGTTGAATTTACTTCTGAGCAACATATGACTAGGATGACTAGATAAGCTACTGAAAATAGTGGCTTTTTCTGACAGGTTTACATGACGTATCCAATATAAAGACATTGAAATCCAGTATGATTTCAAACCCCCAGTCTAAAGATGGTCATCTGGTGTAAGCTAAGGTGTGAGAAAATGGACAGGCATGTTGTCAAGTTTAAGTTTTCCATGGCTTCAGAGACCAGGACTCGGGGCAATGGTTTCAAACTATAGGAAAAGAGACTTCATTTGAACATTAGGAAGAACTTCATGACAGTTAGAGCTGTTCGGCAGTGGAATATGCTGCCACGGAGGGTGGTTCAGTCTCCTTATTTGGAGGTTTTTAAGCAGAGGCTGGAGGGCCATCTGTCGGAAATATTGTAAAGGGGTTCCTGCATGGCAGGGGGTTGGACTAGATGGCCCTTGAGGTCTCTTCCAACTCTATGATTCTATGATTCTAAGTAATCATACTTTACACACACACACACACACACACACACACACACACACACACACACACACACACACACAC
>JAHTLZ010000122.1:2322223-2379317 GCA_023846285.1 Phrynocephalus versicolor
TGTGTGTGTGTGTGTGTGTGTGTGTGTGTGTGTGTGTGTGTGTGTGTTCAATTCTTTTTATGAGAATGAGGTTTTTATTTTATTTTTATTTAATACTGTGGAGAAGAAATATGAATAATTGTTAATTTTGAATTTTTAAACATTGTTTTGTAGAGGGTTTTTTGTTCCACATAAACTAGTATACAGATCAGGAGATTGTTGATCCATTTGTTACCTATAATTACAGATAAATATTATTTAAAAATTAAATGCTGTTTGTAATAATTGTTTGGATACACTGTATTTTAATATGCTAGTTGTGATAATTTTATGCCAAGTCAAATTGTCCAAAGTCATCGTTTATGTTCCTAAAGTAAGAGAATGACTTTCAAGCTGTAAAGGTGTGTGTGCTAATGTAGCATGATTTTCAATTTTTGCAAAAAATTCCATTGTTTGCCAGAGGGGGGAGACGGGTTTTTTCCCAAGCTTCAAAATTTCCGGAAATTTTGCTTCTGTAGAGAATTGATGAGAAGAAGTCCAGACCTATAATGTGGTCCTTTATATGTCTCATCAAGATGCAAGAATAGGATTGCAAGCTTAGTAATGCCAAGATATGATGTACTGAAATCAATAGGATAGGTGAACTTTTTCTGGTTACTAAGAAGAATAGAGGGGGCATGCAATAGAAGAAGAACCTTTAAGGGAACTGCCTACAACACATGTTATAACCATACAATGAATAGCAAGTACACTGCACAAGTGTACAGTTATTGTACAAAAAGAGTATTGTCTGGAAAGGATCCAAAAATGAAAATACAATTATGAGACCCTGGGGTTGTACACTTATACAATAACATACTTAGGTCATTATTAGGATTAGATCCAAGATTGTAGAGTTATGCACTCTTCCTACAAAGTCTGCTATCTATAATCTTGGGTGGAGTGTGGGATACCAGGTGTTCCTAGTATTGCCTTGGCAAGAGCTGGGCTTAAATTCATTTTTACTCCCACAGTGGAAACAAAGATATCTGCACACATCTGTCCAAAAAATCTGCTTTTGTTATTAACCAAGCATCAAACTATTTTCGGCCTTTGGGGGTTTTCAAGTCCTTCCTGTGGAGATGGGTGTTTAAAAAAAGACTGACATTTTTAGCAATACTACCACAGAAAAGCTGAGTACGTGAGGAATGTAAGTCCTCTTTTCCCCCTTTGATGTTAGAAGCTAACTCTGTGGGTGGAAGACACTACCAATCAGGGGTGTCAATCTGGTTAGTTACAGTTCCTGGAGCAATGAAACAAGTTTGGTCCCATACAAAAGTTTGAATCCAGTCATATCAGAACTGTTTCTGTCAATCAGTCTCTGAAGGATGCAATGATACCCCACTTTTAGCTCTCTAGAGCAGATTTTTAGGCATCATAGATGGTTGCCAGAGAGGATAGGGAGAAAGAAAGCCCCCTTGAACTAGCAGATTTTCGATAGCACAACACTCTGGCTGCTTTCACACAACCACTAAGGGCGTTTATACACGACCCCTAAGCTCCGCGGCAAAGGGCTGCAAGCTCCGGACCTTAAAAATGTTTCCCCACCAGGTCCGGAGTTTGCAGACAATTAAGTGCGACCCCGCCCACCTAAGCGCGACCCAGCTGCACTTTTCTTGTACCTGCTCTTTGATGGTGAAAAATATTTAATGCGGATGTGCTGGGCTCTCCTCGCTTCTTTTTGTTTTTGTTTTTTGCCTCCGGCCCCTTTAAGAGCAACCAGGAAGTCACCGGCGGCTCGCCCGGCAGCTCCCACCCGCACCGGGGAGGTAAGGCTTTCTTCTTTTGTCCTTTTTTTTCCTCCCTCCCTCACGCAGCCAGCAGCCAGGGTGGAGACGCACGAAGAGCGACAAACCCCTAAGATCGCTGGTCCGAATTTAAGGGACCAGCAGATCTTAGGGGTCGTGTAAAAGCGCCCTAAAATCCACTGCAAAGTGCTCGCAGATGCAGAGCATAAAAACATTTTCCCACAAGCAGTGGACTTTAAAAAAAAATTAAGTGTGACCACTCCCACTTAAGCATGAACCAGCACATTTTACAAGTGCCTGGTCACAAGGTGGTAAAATCCTTGTTGCTGTTCTGATGCGGATTTTAAACCGTTACTCGAGTCCGTGGGAACACGGAAAATCTGCACCAAAACCTTTTTGACCCCCATTATGGTATCTTTGCTGCGGTTCTCAGTCATGGGATCAGAACAGTTGTGGATTTTCAAAATGCAACCATGGGAACATCCTGTCCATGACATCAACCATGTGACCACTCTGAGGGGTGATCCGGATCAAAGTTTACTGCAGATTTTAGTGGTCATATGAAAGCAGCTGTGTAACTCACTAACAGTGGGACCTGTAATTAACATCTTGAACCAAAACAGCGGCGGGCAACATAAAACATTTTTTTTACTGCATGCAACCCCTTCCTTCCCTGTTTGTCAATTAGTTTATTTTGGCAACTCATGGTTCCTTTCATTATATTAAAAATTATTTCCTCTAGCAAAAAGAGAGTGAGCTGCTACTCCTGGAGTATTTTAAAATAAATCATAATCTTCCCCTGAAGTTCAAACTCAGAAATCCACCACAGCTACTTCTGCTTTCTTTGCCCTCCTTACACATTTTTGGAAGTCTCTAAGTCCACCCACCCAAGGGCATCCAAAGTGCAGAAAATTGCCGCCCTGGACCTGCTGAGGTTGCCTACCCTAAAGTACCCCAAGAGCTGTAGTTGTTTTCCCGTAGCTTCTTCAATGCAATCAGAGCATACAAATTACATTTCAGGACACAGGGGAAAAGAAGGGTCCATGTGGTGAACACTCTAGAAAGGCCATCATAGTACCATAAACTTCCATTGCTGCTGTAAGGAAAAAAGGGGCATGGCAATGCATAACCAACAGAGATGGGCACGACCAGGGAAAATGACGTTTTTGAGTTGTCGTGTGTCGGAGCCGGCCCGTTTCGGCTCATTTCCGTTTGTTGCGAAATTTTTCAAAAATTTGGCATTTCATTTGTCGTTTTTTCGTCTGTCGTTAGTACTGGTTTTGGGGGGGAGCGGGCTCCTGGAGGCACCTCTCTGGGTGGGTGCCTCCTCTAGCCCGCTACAAAATGGCCAATTGGATATGCATACCAATTGGATATGCATACCAAGTTGAGTGGCAGAGGCACCTCTCTTTTGGGTGCCTCTCTGTTGACTGCAGGCCCACTGCTAGTGCAGTGTCTCAGTGCACACTGGGGGAAGGCTCCCTCAGTCTGGGCGCTCTGTGGTCCACTAAGAAGGGAACTGTACTTGCGTGTGTAGTGCAATGCGAGTACAGATTTGGCTTAGGGTTAGGGTTAGCACAAGGGCTAGGCTTAGGGTTACGGGTAAGGTTAGGGTAAGTTCGTGGGGTGCACCTCTGGGTGCCTCTCTGACCCACTAAGAAGGACAGTGTACTGGCGTATGGGTTAGGGTTAGGGTTCAGGCTACGGTTAGTGGGCTTTTTATGCCTGACTGGCACATCCCAGAAGTCTCGGTCAAAACCTGGTCAAGTGGCCATGCAATTGGTGGAATGGCTCCAAATATTTGCATGGTCCACTCCCATGGCCAGCCCATCATTGCGCAGGTGTAAAAAAATAAAAATAAAAATAAAAATAAAATAAAATCAATGGAGACGTTTTGTTGCAAGAAAAACCCACTGCTGCTACTGTAAAAATTCAGGCAGTTTTAAAATAGCAATTTTCGCATGTTTCTGTGGTGCTTTGGTGTGTTTTTGGACCACCACGATTTCAAAATAAATATTGCGGTTGCCCCATTTTGGATCCCCCGCCCGCACCGCATGGCATGGCGAGTTGGATGGCGAGATGAGGAGGATGCGCAGCCCAGGAGAGGAGAGGGGGGGAGGCCGGGGACCTCCCCCAGAAACCACCCCTCTGGTAGGTGTCCTCACTCAGGCAGGCATATTTTCGTCTGCTTTTTTGGCCGGGAATCGGGTTTTTTTTAAAAAAAAATTTAAAAAATTCTGTGCTGCTTGGCATTGCGCGATCGCTGCGATGCCGCCAGGAATGACCATGACAAATCAGACACAATTTTTCTTTAGTCGGTTCAAGTTCGAGTTCTGGCGGAGTAATTGTCGTTCTTCGTTCCGTTCCGTAACGGAACAGAAATGGAAACGAGGATTTCTCCGAGTCGTGCCCATGTCTAATAACCAATAAAACTTTAGAGATGTATGCAGGGGCCATATTTGCCTCACAGAGAAATACCACTTTTTCTGCCACAACTACATTCTACTTTTCCTCCCAAGCAACATTCTTCTACATGAAACACTGCTGGATCATGCTGTAAAGCAGCAGTTTCCAACTATGAGTCCTCAGGTGATTCTTTTGTCAAGAAGACTTGAGGAGAGATATGATAGCACTCAAATACTTGGGAGATTGTCCTATAAAGGAGATGCGGCAGCATCCCAGGGTGCAGGACAAATAATAACAGGCTGAAGTTACGGAAAGCCTGATTTTGATTGAATGTCAGAAAACCCTTCCTAACTGTTAAATCAAAACAACAATGGGGAAAAAAGAATAATGAAAAATATACTTGTGAGAGTGAAGGAAAATGGATATAAAGTTATTTGTAAATGGTATATACCAGTAAAATTGAATATAATAAATAAAAATATGCCACCACTATGTTGGAAATGTAAAAAAAGGGGGAGGCGTATATACACATGTGGTGGTCATGTTAAATAATAGGGAATAGAGATGGGCACGACCAGAAAAAATGATGTTTTGAGTTGTCATTTGTCGGGATGGGTCCGTTTCGGGTTGTTTCCGTTTGTCGCGGAAATTTTCAAAAATTTCTCGTTTCCGTTTGTTGCTTGTCGTTTGGGTTGGGGTTGGCGTTGGGGTTGGCGTAAGTGGGCTCTGGGAGGCACCTCTCTGGGTGCCTCTGACGTCTGACCCACTAAGAAGGGAAAGGAAGTGTAACGCGAAGCCGCCAGGTACCATACATTACATTTACATTATGTTAGGGTGGGGTGGCAGAGGCACCTCTCTGGGTGCCTCTGATTCACTAAGAAGGGAAGCATACTAGCGTACTGGCGTACAGGTTAGGGAATGGGATAGGGGTAGGGGATAGTGGGCTCTGGGAGGCACCTCTCTGGGTGCCTCTGACCCACTAAGAAAGGAAGTGTACTTGTGTACGGATCTGGGTTAGGGTTGGGGTTAGGGTAAGGGCTAGGCTTAGGGTTATGGTTAAGGTTAGGGTGGGTTAGTGGGCTGCACCTCTGGGTGCCTCTGACCCACTAAGAAGGACAGTATACTGGCGTATGGGTTAGGGATTTAAAAATAAATATTGCAGTCGCCATTTTGGATGCCCCCCCAGCCTGGTACCAGTCCAGCAGCCCAGGACAGGAGAGGGGGAAGGCCGGGGACTCCCCCCCAGAAACCACCCCTCTCTGGTAGGTGCCCTCATTCAGGCAGGCATATTTTCACCTGCTTTTTTGGCCCTGAATCAGGGTATTTTTTTATTTTTAAAACTTTTTTTCTGTGCTGCTTGGCATGCGCAATCGCCGCGCCCGCAAACTGCAATGCCATAAACGACAACGAAAAATCAGACCCAATTTATCTTTATCGGGTCGGGTTCGAGCTGGAGTGGAGTAATTCTTGTTACCGTTACCCGTTACGTAACGATAACGATAACCGAAAACGGAAACAAGAATTTCGCCGCTCCATGCCCATGTCTAATAGGGAAGGAATGGCTGTTGATATTTGAAGAACTAAGAGAAATTATTGGAGTAACGATACCACTGTCTTCTAGTATTGCATTGTTGAATATTGTTGATAAAAGTTAACTGAGAAATGAACAATTGGAATTAATTACAGTGTTATAATGGTAACAATGGCAAGGATGATATGTGCTAAAAACTGGAAATCAGATAACCAAATAATATTAGAAGAGTGACATACAGAAATGTGGGAAAAGGCTATAAATGATAATTATCTGGTGCAATTAAGATTAGAAAATAAATGAATAAAAATGATGATTATAAATCAATATGGAACCCATTGTTAATACATGTCTTTCAGAAAGGGAAAGGGTGTACACCAGGAGAAGATTCAATGTATTATTGGAGGAAAATGATTATATTTGTTTTGTAGGAATTAAAAAAATGAAATTAGTCTTGAGTGGGGGGCTGGGTTGCATGATGGTTTTGTTGTATGTCAGTTTGTTTATAAGCGTGTTTCTTTTCTGTATTTGTAGATTTTTAAAATTATAAAAAAAATTATAAAAACAACAACAATGTAACCAATTCTACCAGGAAGTGGTGACTTCCCCATCACTGGAGGCATTCAACAGAAATTCGGACAAACGTCAGATATGCTTTGGCTAGGATTACTGCATTGAGCAGGGAGTTGGATAAACAGCCTTAGAGGCCGCTTCTAATTCCATTATTCTATGGTTTTATTATTTGATCTAGTTCCAATTATATATCAATATAATTGTTTCAATTATATCCCAAAATGTAGATAACACTGACATTCATTTTAATGAACACTGATCATCGCACTATGGTGAATTCATTGTCAATCGTCACCAAATTTTCTATTTAGTTATTGGATTTTCACAAACACATTCAAAAAGATGCAGGCAAAATGATACAATGTACCTATATTCAGATATTAATTATCCTTATCTGGGATTATTTGAGTGTGAACACCACCACTTACTGTAATTAGACAGATAAAGATCTCTGCATTTTCTTTTATTGATACAACTCAGTCTTATAAAAAATTATCAGTTCTCTCATTTCCTATCTTATCTCTCACATATTGTTCAACTCTGAACACAGATTGTTGACAAAGACAGCAGTATCTCCTGTCCATATAAAAGCAATTAAAGGAGCTAATCCTCTGGAAAGATTTCACTGGCAGGCAAGCTGCCAACAACCATTTAATCATGTCACTCTTACACAATTGGGGGGGGGGGGAGGCAAGCCTCTAGGAACAACTGCAATCCAAGGGGCAAGTGACCAAAGCAGAGAAATTCTTACGGCTCTCTTTTGAAAATAATCCAGTCCTCAAGTGGTTCAAATGTCTGCAACTGTTATCATCCTCTGCTCCTCCTTAGATCTTATACTGGAAAGGCAAGATGATTGAAGAATAAAAGTAGTTGTTAAGTTCTACTGAACAAACTCTTCCCATTCCTGGTACTTTGATTTATGCCTCAGATGTATTTTATTCACTGCAGCTAAACCAAACCAATTCTTTGGTCACCTACTTTCTTTAAAAACCAGCTAGCTGGGCTCTGACCACAGTTAGTTGGTTTCCTTGACAAAAGATCCCAAGTGTTATAGAAATCTGTCCATTCGTACTCCTTTTAAATAAGAGGTATTGGACTGTTTTCAGTGGGATCTCACCAAATAATGGGGTAATTTTCTGCTTCTTGTGTCAAAACAGGTATTTAATCCTGAATCAAGCCAGTGTGGTAAACTGTCCATACCAGTTACTCAGTGTGCAATCAATTTGTGTGATTATTTAACACACACTGAATAAGAAACAGTGGCACAGGTTAAACATCTCTTTATAAGGGCATCAATCTGTAGAGATATCTCAAGAGTCATGTAATCCACACACACCCTTACCAATGAAGAAATCCACACTAAAGTGCCTTCAACACATGGCCATCCAACATCTGTTTGAAACTTCCAATGAAAGAGAATCTGTCACATTCTATGGGAATCTGTTCCTCAAACAACACTGATGTTTAGTAGGGATGGACACACAACAAAAATATAGCACTTGCTTTCATTTTGTTTCATTTTTATTAACGATTTTTAAAAGAATTTCTGAAATGAAATGAACCAAAATTAAATGATTTATTATACTACAAAATGGCCCCCTTGGGTTACACAAAATTTGGTGGGTAGTTTCCTTGGACACTTCCCTTTAAGCCCTCCAAATTTAGAGAGGTTTGAGGTTCAGCGGGCCATGTTATTCAACTCCAAAGTGGGTCTCCCCACAAAAAAATCATTTGTAAGTGGAAAATAGTGATCCCAGGCATCTAGCAGCATGGAAATTATAGCAGAGCTTTCTCAAGCTCTTCCTTGTAAGCCCCTCAAATTTGGAGAGTTTGGGGGCTCAGGGAGCCAAGTTATTCAATTCCAAAGTGGGCCCTCCCAGGAATCCATTTGTACCGTAATTGGACAAGCGTTTTTTTAAGGAGAGGTAAGCCACTTTGGAGTTGAATAAGTCAGCCCCCTGAATCCCAAAGCTCTCCAAATTTGGAGAACCTAAAGAGAAGAGTCCAAGGAAGCTACCCACCAAATTTGGTGCCTCTAGGATAAATCGTTGTGGTTCATTTCATTTCACAATTAATTGATTCGTTATCTAATGAAACAACAAAATAGTGTTTCATTTTTCATTTGGTACCCATCACTAATGTTTGTCAGGGTCTCCTTTCTTGCCCTCAGGTCCTACCCTTTTGGACCAGCATAGAATAAACTTCTTGCATTTTTAATGTAACTGTTCTTCAGATATTTGAAGATGCCTACCATATCACCTCTCAGTCTTCTTTCCTTCATACCGAACATGCCATATTCATTCAACTATTTCTCACAGGACTTGGTTTCTAGAATCTTCACCATTTCGATTAACAAGGAAATCAAGCCATGGAACCCACTGGAGCCTGCCATTGTTTCTCAGTCTGACCTGCTTCACAGGATCATTTTCAGGATAAATGGGAGTGGGAGCATGGGTGCTTGCCTGCATTTCTTGTCAGAGTTGGCAAAAATATGTCATGAATCAGATAAAAAAGGAGACTGCCAATTTTTGACTCAAGACAAAAATGTCGCTTTTCTGTACTGTGAATCTCCAAACACCACTGCATTAGAAATAATGAAGAGCTTATACAATGCTCCTTGGAGCAAAGAATTCATTAAATACTACACAAAGAGCTCTCTGCTGATCTTTCAGCAACTGACAGGGACTTATGGGTATCTCCATAAAACTCCACTGCAGTGGAATGTGTTTCCTTCAGCAAACTGAGAACCCCCTTAATGGATCTCAGGGATCTTGTGTTCTGAAACCAGCCAATTATCTCCCCCTGGTGAATTTGAGGCTTGTGAATGTGGGAATTGTAAAAGGCCATCTTCTTTCCAGGTCCTGTTCAGTAGAAAAGCCAAAAATGCACAGAGTTACAGTGAGGGCTGCCTTGTTCTCTTCTATTTGTCATGAATTCCTGCAGTACTGTCATCACTTTTCCTAGAATATCTTCTCTTCCCCACCAACCAACCCAGAAAGTGTTCTGCTTATATACCAACCCATACCACTTCAAGTAGTCTCTGGGCGGTTTACAGTTTAATGACAGTATGCAAGCTACACATTGACCACCACCCCCAGCAAGCTGGGTACTCATTTTACTGACCTCAGAAGGATGGAAGGCTGAGTGAACCTTGAGCCTGCTACCTGGGACTGAACTCCGGGCTGTGAGGACAGCTTTACCTGTGGTACAGGCATTTAACCACTGTGCCACATACAGTGGTACCTCGTATAACATAGGGTTTGCATAACGTAAAATCCACACAACGAAAAAAAATCTGGAGATAGGGAATCCTTCAATAACAGTAAGAGACAATTGTCTGCTCTGACTCCCATGTCCCTGGCAGGCACCTCACTTTCTCTTCCTCAATCTTAACCAGCCCTCCAGGCAAAAACTGCCACAGAGCCGCCTCCACCTCCACCTCCGCCTCCTCTCTCTCCTTCCCTCCCTCCCTTCCCCCTCCCCCGCCACATACAGTGGCTTTCCTTTTCCTTCCTGCTTTAACCACCCAGCCCTAGCCCGACAGCACGAGCGAACGAGAAGCAACGAGAAGTGGCAAATTAAAGGGAGAAGGGCGAAAGAGGAAGAAGGGGAGGGAAGCACGTGAGGCACCGGCAGACACCACGCACGCACGCATGCGCGGGCACAGAAGAGGAGGACGGGCAGCCTTCCTCCCAAAAACAACAGCAGGGCTGCTGGGGGCCATCTATGGCGAACATCACTGGGAGCCAGAGGCATCTTTCTCAGCAGGAGCAGTGGCGGCAGCAGCAGTGGAGAGAAGGGAGCCTTGGCGCACCAGGTTATAAAAGCCCTCGCGCTCCCGCACTCTCCCTTCAGACCCTGCCCACGATGCCTGCCTCTTCCCTTCTTGGAAGAGATAAACAGGGAGCCTGGCTGACTTGGCACAGTGCACTTTGCTCCGCCTTGCCTGCCCGCTTGCCTCCTAACCTTGCAGCAGCAGCAGTGGTGGCCAAGCTTCGACTCCTTTCCTCCTCCCCCCTCCCAAGTATCACAGCCAGGGCAACCTCATTAGCCTTGGCTATGCATTGGAACAGATTAAATCTGTTTTCAATGCATTCCTATGGGAAATTGCAATTTGTACAACGGAAAATTTGTATAACGTAATTTCATTTGGAACTAATTAATTACGTTATACAAGGTACCACTGTACTAGAAAAAGGCTTCACATACTAGAGACCTCAGAACATTATACACTTTGTGACTTTTAGCAAAGTTATATGGCTGACTCTCTGGCTATTGTGGTGAAAGACAGAAAAGAAGGTTGGATAGGGCCTGATTCATAAAGGCTGCTCTTCTGTTATTTTGCCTACTACAATTCCAACAGATAACGGGTAAAGGGCAAGGTGCATATTCATTCTTTCTCCTCCTGTTCCTGTTTCTACAGCTTCTGTGTTCACCTGTTATGCCCTAAAAGTGACTTAGGGCAAAAATATTTCAGAGATTAGCTTGTTGCACTTGAGATGGCCACAAACCACTGATTCAGCAGTTGGTGTCAATCCATACTTTGGGAGAACAGGTCCATCCTTCAGGTAAACAGAGTTTGGCACGTCTGGGTGCAACCTCTGAATGGACACTCACTGGAGGAGGTGGGACTAGGAAGCACCAAACACGTATTCATCGAAAGGACAAACCAGCTGTTTGTGGCCATCTCATAAGACTCAACCCCCTGCTTAAGCAGGGAATCCACAGCCTCCAAACTGAGTGTGGCCCAAGCTAAAACAGCTTGGTCCTTTATTCCCTGATCTGCTTTTGACTCTTAAGATCACCTCTGACTTGTCTGGGTCAATTTTTGATTGATCCACCTTCATCCAGTCCACTCTCGATAATATAATACACTATTTAATATGCTGACACTGTACATTAATTTATCGATCAGAAGATATTTTACGTTCCTTTTTTATTTATTTAGACAAAATCTTGCCACTGTCTCTTTTAAGAATAACAGAAGCATGACTTGATGTAAAGAAGCATTCACACTACCCTTTTTGTACATGAATTTCCCATCCTGATTTTCATCTGAGAACGCAAGCAAACACAGCTACAACATCCAAATCAGAACAAATCAAGTGGTTTTACTGAGAATTGAAATTCCTTAACTCAATGCCCTATCAAATTGTATATTGTTTATTCTTGTGGGGCAAAATATAATACACAATTGACCACCTCCAACAACATAACTGTGCAGCCACAACAGTCATACAAAATGGCTTCTGCGCTGTCATTCCTACCAGATAAGCCTGAGGACCCCTATCCATGAGAAGCTTGACAAAACGCTCCCTCTGAAAACTTTTAGAAAGACCACAAACTTGTGTGTGTTTGTTAATTCATGACAATTCAGCTCTTCTCTTATTTTTATCCTTCTGTGGTTCAAACTGGAGGTTGCTTTGTTCTGTGGAGATCTTAGCTGGGGCTGAAAGATTAAACAGGAATGTTTTCAGAGATAAATACATATAAATATTGGAAAGTTCACTGTTATAAGCTGCTTCTCCATCTCAGTTGAACAGCCTTGTTTCCCTTCCTTAGCAACCCTCAAGGTTAAAACACAGCTTTTAGTACTTTAAAAGCCTTTCTTAACTACAACTTCCAGACCATAATGAGTTTTTTTCTGCTGTGCTCATGACCTTTTACGGTAAGTGGAAGGGATGTATTTCTCTCTGTCTCTTATTTACCATGCCTTTCTATGGTCTACCCTTCACTGAAAGGGTTCTTTGGAATTTTCCCTTTTGCAGTCCGCTAGAAATTAAAAATGGCAGAAACTTCAAAAGATCCTCTCCTTTTCCATTTCCTCTTTCATTTGAAAACAGAGAGGGGGGTTGAGAAAATTAGCAGAGGAGTTGAATCTGCAGTAGAGTTTTTGGTTTGGGCTTGTCAGTTGTAAGATATAAACTGTGCTTCAAAACCTTTCAAGATAAATTAGGGGGGTCCCCCCCAAATGTTTTCTCGCTACCTTAGAGCTTTGATGTTGTGCAATAGAGTGGTAGGTAGCATGATACATTTTAACTCAGTAATAAGGTATTGATGTGTCAAGTAACACTTTGACAGCTTGAAAGGAAATTACCTGAGTAAAGCATACACAGGATTTATTATCATCATCTTCCAGAGCTTCCTTCTATTTCAAGCAGAACTCCTGTTAGGGCCAAAACCCTGAGCTTAATTATACCAGATGCTGGATTAAATCCTGCTGTTTGGCATCATTCAGGTGCAGTGGATTAAGTCCATTGACTCAATGGGGATTTAGTGAGCCACCTGCTCTGTATGTTCTACTGATTCAAAAGGTACTATTCTAAGTAGTAATGAGTATAGGCAACTAACAATTTGCTGCCCTTTAATGACATGCAAAACAGCCTGTCAGTAGCAACTGTCTCACTCTTCCTAATGGCAGGACTTGACCCTGTCCTATGAACCTAACAGGCTTTTAGGGTAAGTGGGACATTTTAAGGAGTGTCTGTGAAGATTCTCACTCATCCAGGTGAGTTTAACTGGAAGTTGAGTCATGGCAACTGGACTTCTTTTGTTGAGAGATTGAAACATTTCACCATTCATCCAAACAGCTTCCTCAGTCTGACGAAGCTGCTTGGATAAGTAGTGAAACGTTTCAGTCTCTCAAGAAAAGAAGTCCAGTTGCCATGACTCAACTTCCAGATTTTAAGGGGTGGTTTCATCCATTTCATATCCCCAGTAAATTTCCGTCGCTGAGCAGGGATTCATATCCAGAGCTCTTGGGTCCTAGTCCACCACTCTGACCACTACACCACACTACATATTTAGCTATGTATAATAAACATTTTGTCAAAGCCATCTTTAACAGTAGTTTGATCAACAAAATACCCAAAGGATTAAAAATGAGTGAAAAGACTTTAGAAAATTGCTTGGGGTGCATGATTTTTTATTTCTACCTCAAAATTTATTTCTACCTCACTGCTACACACTTTGGATGTTTGATCAGAAGCACATCTCGCTGTGTTGAGTGGCTTCCTCCCTCCCTTGATTAAATGACTGCAGCAAGAATAATCAGATGAAGTGGTAGAAACACACTTCCTTTATTCACAGTTCCTGAGCTACTTGTAAATGGTACTCACGCTTCTCACTCTTCTTGCCTGCTTCCCTCCACAACTCTCTGACAGGGCAGTGCACCAGTTGCTGATATGCCACATCACACACCCTTTAGCATAATACAGTAGATACAAATTTCAGCTTTGGATGTTCCAAAGAAAGTTTCCCTCCTCAAATGGAAGTGTGACTGTGTTAATTTATCACATACAGCATCACTTTACTGGCTAATAGTGGGTATAATTAAAGATGTGCCACAATGAGTAGCGGAATAACATTTCTTGGCTTTTCTGTGAACTCCCTTCTGTCTTTTTGAAGCATGGTCTGTTCACATTTTGGACCAATTTTATTTCTGTGGAGAGAATTCTAAAATCAAGGGTAAAATACACATAAAATTAATAACTAACACCAACTAAACCTTCCCAATTTATTTTATTTTGGGCTCTTTTTAAAATTGTTCAATCCACAATAAAGAATACATCTCAACATGATGGAAAAGTGTATTGCTATACTCCAATATAAGTGTAACACATTTCAGCACCGGGGTAGCTTCTTTTCTGAATTGGAAGCTTTGCTGGAGCTAGGCCTAGGTAGGCCACAAATCCTTCAAGTTTAGGCTTTTTCTCAAAATGAGTCATAGTGTCTGTCTCTCAGGTAGAACGCACAGAGTGAAGAATTATGGTACTGTATTTGTAATACAAAAATTCCAAATGGCACATCCATATTTCTCTGGATCACTCTAGTGGCCAATTCTGGAATTGCACCTTGCAAATATTTATAAAAAATACTGTGCAACCATTCAATCAAAAGCTTTATCAGCATTAAACTAAACATATAAATTCCTGATAATATAAAATAAGCACAACCAGATTACACCAAGGTTCTTCTTAAGAAGTCATCCTTATACATCACAATAACTAGGTATTTAGCTACGTGCTCAGTCAGCTCATGTTATTTGTCAGCTAAGAGAAGTCGGGATAGGATCTTAGGGGAACCTGAGAAGTTAGAGGTATCATAATTCAATAATAGAAATAACTACTAAAGATGGGCACGAAATGAATTTTTCTTGTTTCATTGTTTGTTATTCAGTTTGTTACGTAACAAAACAAATAACGACCCTAGGGGCAAATTTAACATGAACCGAACTGAACTGAGAAAAATTGGTTTGGTTAGGTTTGTTTCATTAAGGGGGGGGCGGAGATGTCTCCTACCTGTTGCTGGTCTTCCTGGCTTCTGGGATGGCGGTCAGGAAAAAGAAAGCCGATGATGGCGCTACAACTGTAGTGTGGCCATGTGGTCGGCAAAGTGGGGGGGGGAAGGAGCCACCAACCAGGCCCCACGGGTGGCCTGGTTGGCACCCTAAAATAATAAAAAAAAAACCTGCACCGACTGGGCCCCAGGGACCACACGGTCGGTGCTGACAGGAAAACAAACAAAAAAAGCCCTGCGCTACAGCTGTAGCATGGGGCCTGAACCTGGAAGTGGGGGGAACTAAAATTAAATTAACATTAAAATAAATAAATAAGGGGAGAGGGCCAACCAGCCCCCAAGGGGGAACCCTGCTGCCATGGCGCCTACCTCCAGCCTCCCTGCAAAGGAAGCCCAACCCCAGCGGCAAGGGGCCACTGCCGCTGCCACCTCTGAGCCCCGCCACCATCGAAGCTGCCCCAGCTGCCCTGCTGCCTTCGCAGCCTGAGCCAGGGACAGCTGAGGCAGTCAGAGGTTGCAGCTCCACCTCCAAGCCCAACAGGTCAGCGATGGCGAAGCCTTTGGAGCACAGGCTCCCGGCGGGGGAAGCTGTGTGGGGAAGCGAGGAGGAGGGATCCCCCCACTGGGCTGATGCAGTGCAGGGGCAGGTGGGGGAGCGGAAGGTGTTCTCTCCTGGCCAGAACCCTAAAATAATAATAATAATAATAATAATAATAATAATAATAATAATAATAAAAACCAGCACCGACTGGCCCCCAGGGGCCATGCAGTCGGTGCTGAAAGGGAAAAACAACAACAAAAGGTCCCGCACTACAGCTGTAGCGCGTGGCCTGAACCCAGAAGTGGGGGGGAACTAAAATTAAATTAACATTAAAATAAATAAATAAGGGGAGAGGGCCAACCAGGCCCCAAGGGTGGCCTGGTCAGCACCCTAAAGCTAAAATAAATAAATAAATAATTTTAAAAATCCAGTGCCGACTGGGACCCAGGGATTTCATGGTGGGAGCTGGGGAAAAATGGGTAATAACGAATAATGAAATAATGAACCAACAAAATGAATTTTTTCACAAAAATTCACAAAAAAACCCAAAATGAACCGGACCTCTCAATGAAACGAAACAAAACGTCATTTTTTCGATTCATGCCCATCTCTAATAACTACCTCCAAGTTCCACTTTCATCACCCTTTTATACCATGCAGCAATGAATCTCTAACACCTCTAATTCACTGTGATTTCTCAGAAATACTATTGCCAAATTCAAAACAAACCCAAGGAACTGAATTCAAGGTCTGAAGGTAGTTTAATTAAGTTTCCAGCTTTTTTAATCTAAGTATAGTGTCTTGGTTTTTATAAATACCTACACTCACTACATCATGACTTCTATACTTAACTATTGTGCATCATGAGCAAGGGAGAAAGAAAGTTGTATGCTTGGGCAAAGGTCTGTCTGTCTGTTGACTATCTAACCATGAGATAATAGTGCAAATGCCATCAGACATGCACTTCCATTTTCTAAAAATTACAGAAAGCAAAGTATTCTGTTTCTTATACTGTATTCAAAACCTGAAATAGCAAGGAGCAGGGGACAGCACTTCCCTCTACCTTTCTAAAATATTATGAGCAAAGCTAGACAGTCTCTCCCTCTCTCCCCACCCTCTCTCTCTCTCTCTCTCTCTCTCTTAGCACTTCCCAAAAATACACAGTGTAGCTGTTCCCATTAGCCATTTCCAGACAGTAGCATGCTGAAGCATACAGGGAGTTATCATTTGTAATCTGGAGAGCCACAAGTTCTCCAACTCCACTTTAGCGTTTTCAGACCGTGAGTGTTTGTACAATACCAAAAGCGAGATTGCAATTTAAAAGCCAATAGGTCTTCTGCTTCTCTTTGCCTTGAACCAAGAGTGGCTCAGGGTGGATATGCAGCTGTCCAGGGATGTAGCTAGCCAGATGTATAGAGATCAGTTTTTCTGAGCACCCAGCTAAGTAGCAGGGTCAGTGTTGTCCAAGGTCAAATCCAGCTCATGGGTACTTACACAATTTCAGAGTGCATGGCATCCAAGGAGCAAATAAGAGGGACGGCTCAAATCAGTACAAGACAACACATGGCTGTCAACAGGAATAAGGAGGGAAAGGTGCCCAGAGGTGTAAAAACATTGTTCCACTAACTCCTCTAATTTCCACCTGAATGTTTTTAAAGCAGGAACTGCCATGTGCCCCCCCCAAAAAAAAAAGTCCAAATACATTGAACTGGGACATTATTTCCCAACCTTGGTCACCAGAGGTTCTTGGACTAAACCTCCCAGAAGCCTTCACCACTAGCTGCTCTGGCCAGGGTTTCTGGGAGCTGTAGTCTAAGAACATCTAGGACCCTAGGCTGGGAACCTCTTACAAATAAGGGAACTCCTAGGCATTATAACTGCTTCATTAGAACTCCTCTGTGACAGCTAGAGCATTTCATCTGATCATGAGGGCTCTAGCCTTACTCATGATGTGCTGAGAGTGAAGTTGGGGGTATCTTAACTTCTGACTTGGATGCAAGGCTCCATTCCATTTCAGTACCCATTCTATGTGAAGAATTGGTGCCTTGAGATACTCAGAGGCAGCCATGAAAATTATGTTTAATACATTGACTGTGCTTTCACCACTACCTCCCATTTCAGGAGAATGAAGTTAAAGGTTGACGAAAGGAAATGAGCTCATCTGGGTGGAGGGGAAAAGATATAGTTGCATAATTTTAATGTACATTCAATATACTGTATATGAAAAACAGCTGCTAAACACTGCTAAGCCTCATAAAATAGCCATCCCTTTTTCTGGAATAGATACATTATATGAGGATTTAGGGATCTATAATTCTGAGTAAAAAAAAAACAAGAATTTTAATTTTTTTCCTACAAATGTCAAATGTTTTATCCTTTGTTAAAACTCCTTTTCCCTAAAATGGTTTAAAGGGGATTTGATTTTCATTTAGGTCAAGCCTATTGAATTTGCAGTAAAAATCTTTTAGAGTTCTCCCTCAAAAAATTACAAAATAAATTAGTAACAAAATTCCTCACACCTCAACTTAAATAGGGACAGGAACAAGCTTTCCTTTTAAAAATACTAGTAAATATTTTTGACATCAAAAGTCAGGGAAAATAAGCTCTTTAGCAGAGTAAGAATTCTTCAATAACCCAACAGAGTTTTGTTGTGTACAATATATAACTGCCAAGTTTGTTAATACAAAACCGAATGGTCCAATTTAATGTTGATATAACATGGGACATCATGCACACACACACACTCACAGAGCAATATGTTGGCTGCTATGGTTACCAGAAAAATTAAGCTGCTGCAGCTGCCACAAGCACTTGGATGAATCTCTCTATGTTTTGGGGTACACGGGGGAAATGTAAAGTCCACGGTGCCATCTAATCTAAGAATTCCAATTACCCTAACAAGCTCTGGAACTGTGTGGACTGCAGAGCAAGGATTATCACAGCAGGACAGGATATAAATCTACCCCACCCCACCCGGCTAATTCTGTGCTTGTCAACTGGATAAAAAGGAATGCAAAAAATAAGAGCATGAGGAAAACTTTTGAAAGCTGTTGGTAAAAACAGCCTTTAATGATGAAGTGTGAGGAACTTTTTGGCAGACAGCGGTAATTTACCAAGTTTGGAAACTAGTGGTGGTTAGTAAGAAAATGAGTTTTTATATGCCTTCCTTCTTCTATCTTAGACATTACTGGAACTTATGGAGAAATATAAGTACAATTTTCTTTTATATTCAGTCATTAACTTGGGAACAAGCAATGATTTATTGGTCAGCTTGTTTAGACTAATATGCAGAGATCCACCCAAATCTAATAAATCAGGACTGTCAGTTGTAAATTTTGCTTGGCTCCCCATTCAACTTGAATTTGATGGGTCTGCTAAAGCTATATAAAAAAACTAAAGGACTGCTATTGTAGTGATCTAAAGTGACTCATTGTGAATCACTTACTGGTCTGGTCTGCTGTATTGGTTTCAAACGCGAAACCAGAAACACCATTGTTAACTTGTGGAGCCTTTCAGAAATTGTTAACTTGTGGAGCCTTTCAGAAATTGTTGCAGGGCTATATCCAAAGTGATGTGAGTGAACTTCCAAATAAGACTTCCTCTCTTTGCTATTTCCCCTGTAAACCCCTCCAGTCTGTTTGGACATGTTGCCTTCCCCTCTCCCCAAAGCAGATGACAGACACAGGCTACTGAGGAGAAATCTGTTCCACCACTGGCATGGGTTGCAATGCTGGACAACCAGAATTCAGGACAATTGACTTATACCAGATCTACACCGCTACTAGTCCAGGGATCTAGTCTCAATACAGGCAGAAACTTAAGACAGTGTGAAGGTAGTTTTAATTCCCAACATACTTAAACCACCAGTGTGCTGGGTTCAACATAGCTTCAGTTGGATTCTGTTTAGCCAGCTTCTGGCCCTCACAGCCAATATGGAGTGTGTTTTACAAGAGGACAATTACTAATCTGGTTAGTGATTTTTAAACTGAGATCCAATATGTGCTTTCACATTCTAACTTACACTTTTACATCAGGTGCCAAGCAGCTAAAGCTTTATGACACTCTGAGCCAAAAGCAGCAGAGGGCCAAGTATGCTCCCCCTGCACTCTTCATAGACCCCAAGCTTCTCCAACAAAAGACAAATAGAAGCCCTTGGAGTCGTTCAGTCATCATCCAATCTTTACATATGTTGCAGGACAGCTATGCACCATTTAATGACACTATATACCGATTTCAAAAGTTAGAAGAGAACTTTGAGCTGTTTACTATTTCATTTGTGTGTGTGTGTGTGTGTGTGTGTGTGTTTCATTTTTTTTGTCTTCTGTGAAATTCTGGGATAGAAATGTTCACACAAATGCACACAAACTCACCAAAATTGGCCACTTCTTCAAATTATGTTTCCTGTGGAGAAACGAGACCTTACTTCTGCTCTGTACTGCGTATTGCCTCTAATTAATGATCACTGGTGTTCTTCCAGCTCCAGATGGCTTCTATGATAGAAGACAGAATCCTGAGAAGAGCAGGCTTTTTGTCCTTCTTGGCTCCAGAGACTGGTTTGAAAACATGCCTGCAGATTCTCACAACATTTCTGGAGCCAGAGAAAAGTTAGCTGAGACTGTGGTTACACTAGTGACCAGGAGCAACCTAGTATGAGTGACTTTGGAATGGTGGCACTTGATTAGAACGATCACACAGAAATGGCTGCTGACAATATCATGAGGTGGTTTAACAAGGGAGCCACTTCAGGATGTTGGCAAATTAGTTATGCGATATCGCATTTTCTTTTTTTGTTATAGTAGAGTCCATTTCTCTATCAAAAACTGCATTGAATCCACCTACTATACAACATTCCTCATATTCTCTTAGGTTCACATTGTCTTTAAACAAACCATCTTTAAAGAGCTTGAGAAATGCATTTCCAAATTTGTCTGGAAGGGAAAAAAGCAAGAATTAAAATAAAATATCTGCAAGATATGAAGGAGGAATGGGGCTCCCAAATTGGCTTCTTTACTATAGAGCTTCCTCTTTGATATGGATCAAGGAATGGATAGAACTGAGGAACACAAGCCTTTTGAAACTGGAAGTACTGATCTGAAATGGGGATGGCATGCCTTTGTATGGTATGACAGAACAGAAGATTTTAAATAATTAAATAATCACATACTAAGAAAAGCACTACTTTGGCCAAATGTATATAAAGATTCCACATTGGGTGATACCAACAGAAGTGTTTGCCATGCCAATTTTGAGAGAAAATAAAAAAGTTTGTGTGATATACTGAAATTTTAAATCTAAATGGAAGTTTAAAAACCCAACAAGAACTTGTTGAGCAGGGAATTGAGCTGAACTGGTGGGTCTGTTCTCAGATTTACTCTAGGCATGCTGAAGACAAACAACAAGGGTTCTATCTAGAAAACACACCATTTGATAGAATTTTGTTAAAAACAAAAGAGAAACATATCAAGCAGTGATATAATTTTCAACTAGATTTTGATACACAGCAAGAAACAGTGAAAGATTGTATGGTTAAGAGGGCACAAAATTTAGATTATAGTATAGACACTGAACAATGGGAAAATATGGAAAACCAACATAAAGCTCACTATTTGGTGATATTCAAAGATAATTACACAAAATGTTTTATAGGTGGTATATGACGCCAACAACTTTAGTTAAAATGAATGCCCAGATATCAAATATATGTTGGAAATGTAAACAAAAAGAGGGCTCATTCTATCATGTGTGGTGGCTATGTAAAAAAGCACAACGATTTTGGAGCAAAATAAGGCAGATTTTGGAAGAGGTTCTTGAAAATTCTATAGAATTAAAACCAGAATTTTTCTTGTTAAATATAATGCCAGTTATAATGGATTAACAGAAAGTATATTATAACAGCAGCAAGAATTGTCTTTGCAAAACATTGGAAAGAATCAGTAATACCAGAAGAACAGGAGTTGATAGCAAAAATCCTTGAAACTGCAGAAATGGACAAATTGTCAGAATGGTTAGAGACACCACGGAAACAGAAGCATCAGGAAAGTTGGGACAAGTTTTATTTGTGGTTACAAAAAAGATAATTACATAAAAAAGATAAATCAAATGAGTTTGAAATATGATGACAGCCAGAAACTATTGTGTAACATATAGTATCTATAGAAGTCCAAACTGATCTGTATATATTTGAAATATGAAAGTGAAGAATTGTAATGTGCCTTGCCAATCCTGCACCCCCCATTTTCCCTTTACCCCTACCACCCTTTTTAACCTTACTACAACAATATGTTTTTCATAAGTTATTCCTTATAATGTCCCTTACCAGAAAAAATTAATATATTTTTTAAAAAAGAGACTCCCTACAGCCAAAGCTACTGCTGAGGATTCAGCTGTGGATATTACCTTGCTTGGCCCTCTAAAAAGAGCCAAGGGGGGAGGGATATTTTATTTTTTAAATTGATGCAGCACATCCACAATACTCTCCCTCTCTCTCTCTCTCTCTCTCTCTCTCTCTCTCTCTCTCTCTCTCTCAACTTCTCTTGGAACAGTCCACTATCCTGAGGTGGCTTGCTTTTGCCAACAAGGAAAAAAACTGGAAGACTTGCTTTGGATTGATTGCAGCAATCACATGCACTACAACAAATCCAAACCAGAGTGATCCTACCTGCACCAAAAAGTAGAAGGCCAGAAAGGTCAAAGTAGGAATGCTCTGGGGTGGGGATGGTGTACGCTAGCAAATATTTCATCTCATCCTTGTCTTCTAAGAGTGCACCAGCCCATCCCTATAGCATCCAAACAGCGAGATAAAATCCCAAGTACAGTATTCAGTCAGATGAAGCTTCCTTGAGTCAAGAGCTGCCAAGGAGTCATGGAAGCAAAATGAGAGTTGTGAGGATCTTTTTCACAACACCCAGAGTGGCCTTGTTGCTAGATGATGCGGTATATAAATTTAATAATTAACTAACTAACTAAATTTCCCTCAGGAAAAACAAAGGGGAGCCATATTTTTGTCCAGGATGTATTCTCTAACAAAGACAAGAAGCATTCTTGTCTAGTAAATCATATGAGGGGGGGAAATGGAATGACCTGAGATAAAGGCACTGAAAAGAAAAGAAAAAACACACTACAGGGAAAGGAAAACAAACTCTAGGCTCACCCACCAGGCAGTGGAGAAAATTCACCCTAGCCCTAACAACGTGGCAATCGCCGTGTGCATTTCCACAGTGAAAAAGTCCACATTCCTAACTCTAGTCCCAAGTGTTTGGGTGTGTTTTTTTTCCTTTTCATTTCAAGCAGGGCTGTGCAGCATTTACACACTTCATTAGGCAGCAAGAAGCACTGCAGAGCAGGTTAGCAGCTGAATGCTGTGGCTGTTGTTGTCAGCTTTCCCCAGCAAATGGAATGGGAACCAGCAGCCCAGCCAGCCTTGCTGCTAACAGACAAACAAAACCAGCCTTAGCCTTCTGTTGCCTTCTGTTTCCCAGCTTTTCACGGGGAGGTATTTAAGGATTCAGAGGGCGATGATTAAGGGATCATTTCAAATACATATGCATCCAACCACCTGCAAAAAGTTGTGTTTGAGTAATCACATTTGCTCCTTATTCTGAAGATTATTTACTGGGTTTATATCCAACCTTTTCTCCAAGGAGCTCAGAATCCCCTCCCCACCCCATTAAAACCTATGAGACCTGAAGGCTGAGAGTTGATGGTTGAGTCAAAGTCACCCAGTGAGCTTTGCAGCTGTGTGAGGACTCACATTGAGGCCTCTCCAGTCTAACTCAACATGAAATTTAGAATGAAAACCCAGAGAGAGTGTTAAAATATCCTTTTTTCCCCCCCAGCTGGCTTTCCGACAGCTACAAAACTCCATCATTTTAAGTATCTGTTAGAGTTTAGAAAACATTCTAAACTTTCCCCATACCCACTAGATTTTATACTCTTCTTACCACAGACTCCCTACGCTCCACGTCTTCTGGCTCTTGAACAGGTATAGGTTTCATAAAACAAATAATAAGCATATTTGTCCAACATTCACATTTGTTGTAACAACTTGGTTGTGCAGAAAGAACTCACAGCCCACATTCGGCAGGTCCAACAGCACATTAGTTTAAAATATTTCCCCGAAGCAACAAGAATAATAATAACTGTGTGCCATGAAGACAATTCCGACTTATGGCAACCTTTTCCAAGTTTTTCTAGTTAAAGAATACTCAAAAGAGGTTTACGATGCCCTTCTTCTGGGGGCATCCAAGGACTCTGAAGCTTGCCCAAAGCCACACGGGCTAGTTCTTCTCTCAAGACATGGAATGGGGAATTGAACTTCTGACCTCAGGTTCTGCAACCAGATACCAAGCCACCGATAGGTTTTAAAAACAACAACAAACCACAGACCAGAGTAAATCCAAATCAGGACCACTGTGTTATAAGCTTAGGAAAATTACTTCTTGGTGGTGGTGGTGGGGAAGTTTTTACATTTTGAGAACTTATTTCTCTTTTTTGTTTCCAATCATAGCAGAACTATGGTTGCATGGCTTCCCTGCTGTAGTTTGAGCCAGTTTTGTATACTTTGGAAGGAGGCTGTTGGGAACAGCATTCTTCAACCATGTCGTTACGAAATGGTTGTATTGAGCATCATGAGGCAGATGTTGCAAATTTAAACAATGACATAATAAAGTAAAGCACATGCAAGCAAAACCACAAACATGTTAGAGCTGCCTGTTGGTCCAAAATTCAGAGCCACGTATTTTCTGGAAGAGCCCTGTGACCAATTAACACCTGCATGCAGAGAAGAGGTGTTGAGGAGTGGGGGAGTGACTTGTTTTCCCGTGGCTGCTTCTGCAGTAAGGAACCTTCAGCTGCTTCGTTTTTGCTTGTCATGCCAATGATGACAAGCAAAGGCCCCTGACATGGAAAAACCAAGCTAGTGCAAGAAATCTGCCAAAAACAAAGCAGGAAAAGAATGGAGAGCTGCACGGCCTCCTTATTTGCTATTTTCTGAATCTTTTCCTGACTGTACAGAAAGGAAATTACATTTGGTTTTACTGCACAATTGCACAAAGTGTCCCAGTGGAAGAATTATCTTCAAACAAGCCAGGTGTTGGTAGTCGCACAACAGAACTAAGAAATTATGAATGCCCTGCTGGATACTGAACAACTTCCCCAATCTGAAACCCTCCAGATGTGATAGGATGCATTTCTCTTCATTTCCAGGCACTGATGGGGTGCCTCTGTGGATCTCTTCCCAGAGATATGCACAGCACATTTCATGGATGCTTCTATCATTCCCCCCCACCTTTTTTGTATTTTTTTGTGCATCAAACCTTTTTCTTTTTTTTACCTAAAAGTGAAAGCCTAGCTCCTATTTCCTATTCATGCCTCTCCATTTGTGTTTCTTAGCACGCCAACAACTGTAAAAAAAAAACACACACCTTAAAATCTACTCCAGAAAGCAGAGACAAGGCAACAGATAATAATCTATTTTAAAGTGTTGTGCTTATATATATACCACCCCATACCACTTCAAGTAGTCTCTGGGTGGTTTACAGTTTTTTAATCACAGTATGCAGGCTATACATCCCCCCCCAAAAAAAAGCACATATTGTCCCCTGAGCCTCTCCTTTCCCTCTCCCTCCTTTGTTTGACCATCCATCCAGAAATATTGGCAAACTTAATGTGAGGGTTCCACCTTTGCCCAGGCTTCCCGCCCTTCAAACTTTAAAGAAGGCATCTCTCGGAATGAACAAACAGAACTTTGATTTGGTTCATCAACAATAAATGAGTTTTTTCTTCTAACTACAGTTTCAACATTTTTTATATCAGACATGAACGGGTTATTTTTTCCTCTATATGTTGGGGTTTCTAGAATGTGATCAAGTTCCCCACCATCACCTGGGGATAGCCAGTTCCACCACTGATCTCCTCCTTCCTCTCTGAGAGCCTCAGCCCCTCCACTTGTATCCCAATCTCCTTCACCGGGGGCTTGGGTTTTCCCACTTGCACCCCAACTACGAAGTGGACCTGGGACCAGGGCGTCTCCGCTGGCGTGTACGTAAAGGATAGTCGGGTCTCTGGGTCAAGTCCTCTCGGGGGTCCAAATTCCCGGTCTCAGCTTCCATCCGGATCTTTGCCAGCCATTACGCTGAGGTCAGATAGCCACGCTTCTAAACGTCCTTTGTTTACTTAAAACCAGGTTAAGCTGTTCAAGAAAAACCCGTTAATCGGTACACCGATTTTCCGATTCAGCTGTTCACTGTTCCTAGTGATACATTTTTTCCCCCAGGAAACACAGTGGCCTAAACCCTCAGTGCTTAGCAAGAATCCATGCAACCCACCCGCCCTGTCATCCAACCACTCGTTTTGTCCCGGAAGTGTAACTTTCGCCGGGAATCAAAGGGGGCAGAAGGTTCCCTGTAAGCAGTCTTCCGGTTTCTAACCCAACAGCGCTTGACTTGTATTAATTTTGTCCAAGTACTCGGTTTGGGTGTTGAGTTGCTAATTCTGACTTCATTCGTCAGGCGCTGAGGCAATGCAAGGAGCTGGAGATGTGCTGGTCGCTCTTGATCTCTTTGAGTCGCAGGACGTCCTACTTTCAACAGGATCCGATGTCTCGGGAACAGGTAAGTGTGTTACTGTTTTCCAAATGTTGCTCACTAGCGTACTAAGGAAACCATGCTTTAATTCTACCAAGTATTAACTCGAGGAGACGATTTGGACATTAGGAAACAGGGAAGGTTAATGGCTCCAAATTCCCTCTCCATCCTGGTTGAAGGGCTGCGTTATGCCATTACAGCAAGGCATGAAGACCCACTTTGGTACTTAACATTAAATTTACGTTAACATTCCCCTTTGTAGACTTAGCTAAAGCAGCTTGAAGTGAGTTTCTGGTATATTTACTATGTTTCTATTCCAGATTCACAGTACTTAGAAGTCTGTGAGCCGTCGACCTCCGGATGTTCAACTGCACAGAGCACTGTGGCTTCAAATTCTGACACCTCGAGGAGGGCTGGTACGTTAAGTAATTACCTTTCTCTTTACATAAATGACTCAGCATGCATTACCTGGATTTACTGGACAACCCCAGGATCTGTAATGCAACACAATCTACAGGTAAGATTGCAATCCCTAGTGGTAGCTAAAACTTAAATCTGTTGCATTGTTCTACACGTCTTAATTTTTCAGTAGTTGCCCACTTTAAAAGTAAAGGAAAGGCACGAAAAGTAAAGAGTAGGACCAGAAGGGCTAGGCTCATATTTGTACTCTTCTCCCACTCTAAAACTTCCAGTCCTTGCTGAGAACTTTAAAAAACCTAGGTCTGGAAAGGCAGTTACTGACACTGTGAGTTATTGACCAAGGGAACTCCCCAACACTGGATTGCTAATGGCACCAGGGCATAATGCCTGAGAACGTGGACGGGCCGCAGTCCTGGAAGACAGGACGGAGCCATAAATGACCCTTGTGTCCTACACTGCACGTTTATACTTTTGCTCCAAATTTCCACATGTTAACATACGTGTAACACATCATTACCTTGTAAATATTACTATAACACAATGTTTATGAGAACAGGACCAGGACTTCGTTTTTAGTAGTTTAACATTGTGGGGGTTTGTGCAATCAGTTTGCATCTCGATTCAGTAAATTAAATTCCCCCTAAACAGTAGACAAACACGAAAGAAGAATTTAACATGGCAAAACAACATCCCTTACAAGAACTAAACTTGTACATTATAGCAAATTATTTATGTGGTTGTTTTCAACAAATTGTGTGGTTCCTTAAAGTCGTCCCCTATAACGCAGGACAAGCTGTAATGTTTATGGGGGTTTCTGAAACCAAAATCAGTACATTACTCACTAAGCCGGTTCTTCTTCACTTCTTATAGATCCTTCTGAAACCGCTAATTACGAAGCAACATTAGACCCTGCCAGGAGACTCGCAATGCTGCGGAAAAGGAAACAGAGAGCAAGTGCAGCAGCTCGTCTAGATAATATGCTGTCTGGCTTCATGAACTGGGTGCAGAAGAATACTGAGAATAACAACCAAAGGCGGAATGCGAGAGATGAATCAGAAAAATGGTTTCAAACAGAGGTGATTTCTAATTTAAGAGTAGCATCAAGGTCTCTTAGGAAGCTCACAGAATATATTACCTCCAGTTCATGTGACTGCCCAGGTAAATGTACCAGAAAGTGTATTTCTGTGGGATCCAAAAAAGAAGGGTGTTTCAAAGAGAGCAAGAGTTCAAAATCAACAAATACAGGGCCTGCCTCCACAAACCGTCCTTCAAGTGGCACTGTCAGTGACTCGGAATCAGATCCAGGCAGTAATCAAAACAGTGGAAATGAAAGAGACAGTGACTTGGAGGAATATTTGTCCAGTCTCTGCTTGAGACAGACCCTGCACTGAGTAATGCCGGTGGCAATGGAGAGATAGTCCACAGCACACCCTGCGGGGAACCCTCAGAGGCTGAAGAATGCTCAGAGCAAAAAAAAATGATGGAAAGAAGGCCAGCCCCCAAGGAGATGGGGGCAGTGCAATCCATAATGCACAGAATGCACCATCACCTTATCTCATAGTAAAATCCGATAAGGATGCGCCTTCGGCTAATGTGCTAAAGACCCCTGTTAAGAGGTTAAGAAAAAAAACAAATATTTACTCCTTAGAAATGCCTACTTGATAGGTTGAGTTGTTCTGCCTATGCAGAGGGATGTTTATTGTCACGTGTTGATGTAACCACAAGATGGGATTATCAATGAAGTTACAGTCTGCTTTTTAAATACCTTATGTGGCTTTACCAAAGTAATTTGGAGATAGATGCAATAAGGAATAAATTTACTAATAAATGACTCCATAATATGTTACTTGGACTACATGATTTATTTATTTTTGAAGGTTAATGATATTTTAGGTTTGCTTGATAAAAAAGTAAATGAAGAGGTACCTATCCTACTTGCTGTTACCCTTGCTTTTGGGGAAGGTGGGAAATAAAAGGTACTCATCTGTGGTTCTGTTTTCCCAGAACAAGGGGTTTAACACAGAAAGTTCCTGTGATCTATAATATATACCAAGTTACTTCATTCAAAATTGAATATTATAATTCTACTGAAACAAACCTAGTAAGTGTGCTGTTACACAAGGAAAAGGACCAAAGCAGAAGTTGCAGTTTTTACAAACTGTTTATTCTCACAGAGAATACCTGAAAAATTCAAAATAAAAAAATGAATAATACGTTAACTCTGAATGAACGTACAATGCAATTTGCATAACAGTGCTTCATGTTAAAACACAAGAAGTCCTTAATTTCCAAGTACTCAAAAGAAAATGCTGGGAGCTAAGCAGTTAGGAGTAGCAGCTCAACGACGTCTTCTACGTCGGTTCTGTTGCCTTATAAGGTTACTCAACTGCTCCTCGATGGCTGCAACTGCAACACAGAAATGAGGAGGAACAACGTAAGTACATCATATCTTTGTTACAGTGATGACATTTCACACACAAAAGGGTTTTGCTGTAAAGCGAACGAACACCACATGGAGGACATTAACAACAAGTAGAAAAAAAACTTTACTATTTTACTGTACTGTGGCGATACAACTCTTAGGCACTGATGTGTTTAACAGGGATAACGTTACAGTAGGATCAACACAGATTATATTTAACGGGGCAGCATATCCATTACACATTTCTTCTTTCACTGTTAGTATCAGAACTGTTACTTCATTGGAGTTTTTCAGCAGTAATTATTCCCCAATGACACTGGGTGAAGCTTAGGCATCCTCAACTACAATGCAGCAGAGAACATGACTAGGTAGTAGTACTTATACCATGGAAACATTTAATCCATTGTCAGGAACGAATCTCTCTCTGCCAAGTCCTGAAGAAAGGCAATTATATTGTCCAATTCCTCATGCCTCACGGGCTGCTGCATGATGTCCATGCCTGACTGAGCAAGATCTGTAAATGGCAATTAGTATTCCATTACTGCTGTGTCTGACAAGTGTTTTTAATACCTGTAATCATATCTGAGTTCCATCAGAACTTCCATAGTACGCTGGTAATTCATACTTGATGCAATTAGGTGTTGTTAACCAGTTCTCACCTTCCTCTTCTTCCCCTCCATCTCCATCATCATTGTTGCCTCCACGTGGCTGATGTCCAATTGGCGCATTTGGAGGATTTGGGCCTGGTAACAGCCTGATGCGGGCCATTTGACACAGGCCAATATCCCGTGCTGGGCCTGCCCCTGTTGACAGACAGGAAAAGAGTTTAAATCAGTATGAATATAATTCATATTGAATGGAGTAATTCAGTACTGCACATCAAGCTCTGTAGAACGATTGCTCCACGTGACTCTGGCCTGGTAAAGAATCCATCAGCACCTGTGGCCCCTGCTCAAGGAGTGGACCACGTTGTGACATGTTGGACTGCAGTGTACTGGTTGATCCAAACCTTCATAAGAAAAGGAGTCCAGAGCATTGATGCGGGACATTTTGAAATTATTTAGCAGCTGCCTGTCTGATTAAGTATTAGAGGGTTATAAAAATGGCGAACATGATAATATACCAAGGAAGTATAAAGGTTGAACTTTGAGCAGGGAAAACGAGGGTTTTCAGTGTGAAGCACTTTGAGTAGAATTGTTTGTAAGCATTGTTGGCATGAAGAACGTAGGAACAGGTAAGCAGAGTCAGTAGTATTCATTGCAGTAGTATTCACCCCATTAACAGAGTAATTCTCCTATGGTGTAGTGCCGATGTAAATAACATATATGATGTGAATCAAACATGACCCACGAAACCATCTGAGCGTAGTTGGATAAACTAAATAAAAAAGGGTAGTTTTTTTGCATTTATGTGCCAGGAGAGTCTTCACCAGAACACAAGAATGTAAGCATTGGTTTGCAAGACTCAAAAGCAGAACAACGAAAGTTGTACCTGCAGCAAGCTTGAATTGAACTTCATAAAGCAAACTTGGTTTGGATATATCAAAAACAGTGTCACAACATTATTAATTTTAGGGATTTCCCTTCCACAGGAAGCAGATTACCTTTCAAGGGAAAAACAAGTGTGATTGCATTTACACACTTGGGTAAATGATCTCTGGCCCCACAGCTGACACAAAAGGGGTATTTAGTGTGGATTACTGCACATGAAGATGCATTTTTCAAGACAGAATGGCAGAAGAAGTGGAGGCCTCTGTGCTTCATGTTAAGAAACCTATTAATGATTTTAAAGGTGAAATTTACTTATCGATTTATGCCTTAAAAAATTATTACATTTAAAAACTTACAAAACATGTGAACCATATAATTTAGCACTTGTGGTTACCTCATTTATTATCTATAGGATTTTATAAAGAAAGCCATGTTTTGTTGACCAGGAAAATCCCCACCAATTAAGGTTATTGCAGAAAGCTGGTTTATTAGTTAATAAATGTGTATCTCATAAAGAATCCTTTTAGTTCTGCAGAAAATTCTATAAATAATTGCTAAATCAAAACAAAAGGTTAAAATACCTTCTACAGAGAGTAAATTATGTGGATCAGTTAACATGGATAGGCATCACCACCAACCAAGATGGAAGAGGTGAATCAAACACAGACTACCTGTGGTTCTATCAGAGCTCTATGTGCAGCATTGTAATAAGGGAGGATCGAATGTGTATATAATCTTAATATAACATTATTGCGTCACATTGTATTAATAAAGAATTTTAAACAATAGATAAGAGGCATATTTACCTGCTGGGCGGGTTCGGGTTCCTGGGATTGAACCCACAGAGCCTTCAACTCGGTCCAAAAAGGGGATTGGTTTCTGTGGGAGGGGTTGGGCCGAAATCCAAAAGGACGCCATTGAAACGTTGCCGCAGGCTCTTAAATTTACTTCTGCACTGCACAGAAGTTCAATGATACCCCTGGAGGGCAAATTTTTCTGATGCACGCACAAAGGCATGCTCATTCCTTCTGGCCCCCATGACAAAGAGTACTGGCCCAAAGTTGCTGTCATGCAAAATATTGAGCAGAAGGGCGATCTCGTGTGCTGACCAAAAATGTGGTCTCGCCATCGCAGATGTGAGAAAAGCCCTTTTTTCCTGTCCAGTGGAAGGTCTCTGATCCTGGAAGTCTGTTCTGTACCAGTAAGGTCGCAGAGTGATCAGAAATTCCAGGGCAGAGACCCTGGAAAAAGTTTCCAATTGCCTGTCCATTCATAGCCCAAGGCCAATTAGTGAGGTAGTAGGTGTTTAGTGGGGAGACAAGTAAATTTCTTCTGTTTATAATGTTTTGCTTCACATAAGCACAACTTCAAAATGTATCCTTTTGGTGCAATACAGGAATTTTAAGGTACTCTTTTTGAAAAAAGATTTCTTTAAGTCTTTGCATGAGGGAGTGAGTTCTGAGTATCTTGTAGATAAAACTAGAGTAGGCATATTTTCAGCAGAAGTGCTGCCCTTGTGCAGATATAGAAAAGTGCCTTCTGAACTGCAACAGAATGAGGGAGTGCTTTCAACTTTCTGCAAACCAGAGCTCTGTTTCAGGCCATTGAGCAGATGATTTGCAGGAAGGTGTGATTTGCAAATAAATCAGAGCCATACAAGGGTAGGAGGACTGCTGCAGATAAGACCTACTGGTAGGTTGTTTTCCTGTTCAGCAGCTTCGTGGGGTCAGGAGTTCGTATGCAAAGTGATTGGGTCACCATATTTCAAATGAGCAATCATCAGCAAGCTGTGACAAAAGTTATTTCTAGGGAGAGAGCCAAAAACGACACCGAAATTTGATTTCCATTATTGAGGACTGGGACGAGTCAGAATCATCATCTAATACCATAAGACTGAGTTTTAAAACAATGCATCACATAACTGCTTTATAAAGCAGTAGTAAAGGAACACCGGTTTATCGGCTGGCGCCTGTCTGTAGTGTACCACGTGGAGAGCATAAACAAAGCAATCGGTGGAACTAGCAGGCAGTAGAAGGTTGTTACTGGTTCGCTGATACCCGGATGTAACCCCACCCACAAAATGGGGGGGGCTAAGATTACCACATTTCAGGGTCAGAACAAGGTGTTGGTGGGGGAAGGATGGATTTAAGTAGTATTTCGAAATTTACAAAACAGGCATCTATCTGTAGACCCTGTGTTTTCCTGTGCTGTAAAAGAAGTGGTGTGATCCACTGCAGGAGTCATCCTGAGGACTTTGCACTCTGCACATGCTCTAGGGAAAATTACTTACACAGCATAGTTTTAAAAAATTAGGAGACTCTAATTGAGGAAATGTGGGAACAGTTAATATGGGTGTGGGAGGGCTGCAAGTGCACTTCTCCGATAAAAGACTATCTGTAGTTGTGTAGGCGAAGTGATTAAATGCTAATGAGTCATTTTGCAGGAAATATGGCTCCTGAGGCACATTGACGAATATAAGCTTTTTTTAAGGATTCACAGAATAAGTTTTCTGGTACTCTGCTCAGGAGAAGCAGATTGACGAAAACGCAGTATTAAAGGCTTTGATTTTAAAAGGGGTTTTTAGAGAGCAGTACCCGCCAATTTTCATTACTAGAGACGTGCGGAATACTGATTAATTCATGGGGGGGAAGCAATGGCAAAGCAGCATCGGGAAGAAAGCGGCTAGTGCAAAGAACACGCGGACCAGCAGCAGGTTTACAAAGCATGTCTTTATCTGGAGAATCCATAGCGGCAGGTTGTTTAATGTAGAAATCGAAAAATAGCTGTGCACTCAGCACCAAGAAACAGTGTAATACACTTCTGATTTAGAACACCAAAATATTTTTCTAGGTGAAATCTTTTGCAGTTGTCTTTCGGAGGGTGTTCAGATGTCTCCTATACAGTCTGCACATGCACAGATAAACAGTTTACAGTAGCTGAGATGAGAATAATATAAAAAAACTCTTTTTATTAGGGTTCCATATTACAATCGCCTTTCGGAGTGTTATCAGATGAGCATGTAACAGTCTGCACATGCACAGAGGAACATTTTTATGCAGTTCAGAATTTTAAAAGCAATAGTTTTTTCTCAGGGAACCGTATATCCGTTGGCTGTAAGAGGGCGAGCGTAAAAGTGCTTAACACTATTCACTTGCACAGGTTAACAGTTTTATATCAAGGAGATTTTTAACAGCCATACAGTTTTATCAGAGAACCGTATGTCCTTTTCCATTCGAGTGTTTATCAGAGGAGTTCTTAGCACTCTGCACATGCACAGATGGGCAGTTCAGTAATCCAGTGGTTTTTAAGACACTAATCTTGTGCTCTGAAAACCGTACATCCACAGCATCACGGAGGGTGTAACTTGTGTGTATAGTAAAAGAAACAGATGCCAAGAGCAAGAAATGATAAGTACTAAACTGAAAGAAGGATAATGTGTTCCTGTCGTGGTACTGAGAGGCAATAGGGAAGTCAAATATCTTACGGGGGGAAGTGATGGGATCCGTATAGGTGAATAGAAATGAGCAGCCCAGTGAACGGAATGTAAGGGACTCGTAAGTGACAAGCCGTAGTTTGTGCAAGCCATACAGAAAACCTGGAGTGGATTTTTCTAAGCAGAGAACGGAGCAAAGAAGGAAGCATCGTCACAGGGGTTAGGCAGCAGAGTTCAATGTTAACAAACAACTGAGAAATACACCACATCGCCATCAAATGGTTGTCTGCTAATAAACAGGAACTAGGGGTATTTTAGGGACCCGTAACACTGCCATCTGGCGGGAGGGAACAAGCAGAAATCGTGGCGAGAGGGTACTTGGTGCTCGCTAAGGTTTAAACAAGAGGAACGAGCTCAGGAGCAAGATTGGAAAATCCGGAAAACTGACATGTCGATATACCGGTTCTCCAAGGCCATCAAAAATTTAAAAAAGGGGGGGGGAGATTTAGCAATGCGAATACGCATAAACCACACGTCTCCTCAATGCAGATTGAGAAGCGCATTGAGGAGATTCCAGTGGTCGACGAGGGGGATCGCTGACCACAGTTGGGGCGCTCTTCAGGGGGCGTGGTCGGGGCGACCTCTTCTTCAACTCGCAGGTACGTGAGGTTCCGTCACCACGAACTGTTCCGCAGCAGGGCGGCGGAGAGGTCTGAGAGGTACGTGAAGTAACCGCCTAGCTCAATCTCTTTGCGGATCTCTTTGCATTTTCTGTTGTATTCCCGGTACTCCTTTTCTCCCCAATAGGAGCACCCCTGTTTATGGGCCCGGCATCTGTAACTTTCAGCCTCCTTATGGGGCATCATCATTTGCTCCCAATTCCTTTTCCAGGGATCCTCCATCCACACCCACTCCCATCCTTCTGGGAGCACCCGTTGGCTGCCCTTTTTACAAGTCCCGAACCCCACCTCCAGGGGAGCGGATTGGTCCGGCTTTCCTGCCTTGTCCTTCTCTTTACTTCCTGTTTTGCCCGGGTTTTCTTCCTTCTCCCTTTCCTTCTGTTGCTCAATTATTTTGAGGGCGTCATAATATCCCTTCCATAACATAACCCTCTCCACAGGTGACAATGTTGATTGTTTCTCAGGCTCCCCTTTCTGCCATTGCTTCTCCAGCCACTCGTCTGGGTGTGCAGGAGTCCCTCTCTTCCCTTCTGAGAAGTTTCCCTCACACTTACTCACAATGCATTTATGATGGTGAAAGGTAGCTATAATGTAAATAACAATTGTGAATAATACTAATAATTTATAACCATGATGGAAACTGCAGTGCAAAATATATTCAGACCAGAAAATCAGGATGACATTTCCCCCCATTTAAGTACTGTAAGTTTTATTGGAGAACCCTTGCAGTCCCGTTACTATGATTGTTAAGTCATCATGGCATTCTGAGCCAAGGAAGCTCCGGAAATACAGCAAAAGCAATATTTCTGAACATTCTAATTTACATTGCAAAATGTCAAGCCAATTAAGCAGGTAACCAAGATTTTTCTTCTTTCAGCTTTCTATAATAGTGCCCTGCCCAATTCTTTCTTTAAAAAAAAACCAACCCTACTTTTAAAAAAAGAATTGAATTTCCTGGCATTTTAAAATCAAAGTATACCTATATTACACACAAACTTCCCTCATGTAGGATTAACCAGCACTTGGGAATCCCAGAAGATAAGCACATGATCCACTTTTTGATCACGGGGGAGAGGAGAAAAGCAAGAACATCTGTCTGGGATGTGGCTGCAGTCCCTCTGTGCCCCAGTATTTTGAAGGGCTGTTTCCAAACTTAATGAAATGGTAAAACAAATTGCAACACATAAAACAGAAAGATACACGCCCTTTAACCTCCCAGGTAAGCTACTGTTGCACTCCCTGGTCTAATATCCATATCCTTTCCTGGATGTAGGCAACTTGAATTATATCAGACCAAAAGCTCTACAAACATGTCAGCATATTTTTCAAAATATCCCCTCAACTTTTTAATAACAAAGGGGTAAGAGCTTGGAGTTAACACTCCTTGTCATGGGAAACCAAAATCACAGTTTATTCAAATACTATTTGAAAGAATGAAAGTAAAGAAAGACAATTTGTTACAAAATGAATTTGTTACAAATAAACAAAAAGACAGTTCATTTGAAATGTGATGTTGGAGGACAGCCATAGAGATACGAAAGATAGAAAAGTGGGTGCTCATTCCAGTCAAGCCTGAACTCCCACTAGAGCAAAACTAAATAAACTGAGGCCTTCCACTACTGCTTCTGATTAGTAGCACCTCTTCAAGAATGTCTTCACCTAACATGAGATGCTGTTAGTATGCAAGATCTGAGCAGAGCTTTTAAGGATAGGACATTTTAGAGGTCATTAACTCATATAGGCAGCATACATCAAAAGCATCTTAAAAGCACATAAAAACTTTGGAGTTTTTTTCCCTTAATATTCAGAGAATTGTAGCATAAGACAGGCAGAATGGTGGAAACTATGGCAGGATATAGGCACCAAAGATCTGCTAACATTGAGTTAGAGCATCTTCAGCTACAAAGCAAAATGCAGTAATTTCTGAATATTTGTTGTCTATTTTCTTTTAAAATATATCTTTAAAAATGTTTTTACAACCAGACGTAGAATCTCTTTGCCAACATGAATGCATATGTGGCAAACCCGTACACACCCGCCCCCCAGTCATTTCACAGATCATTGGCCTGAACACACCTTCTTCTTACTCTCCTTGCCACCATTCAGGGTTTCCCAGTTGAAATAACCGAGTCCCAGTCAAGTTGCAATGTTAATAAAATAAAACAATGTTTATTGAATTCAACAAGCTCAGTTTAAGGTTTTCCTGCATGCCCTTAATTGAAAGTTCCTCTAAGCAGATCACACTCAAATTCTGTCATTTTGCTATTTTCATCTGTCTCACATCTTTTCCTTAACTTTCTTATCTTAACTTTTCTTACCCTTATCTTCCTTATCTAATTCAGAAGTCCCTCAGGCTGAGCCTTTTAAACATGTGGGCTCCACCTCTACACTCCCTCACTGGTCCAAATCATTAACCCTTTATATCTTCCTGCACAAACACATTTGACTATAGAAGGGTAAACACCACATCATGTTTTGCCAGAAAAGAGTTAAAAGGTTCTTCCCATGAGAGTCAGCTAATTGGATCCTGACTGATAGGATCAAAAGTTTTGATTGCCCCAAATGTGGAACTGATTTCTCCCTTGAAGACTTTTGTCAGGAACTTGGTGTCAGAAATCCTGAGAGAATAAAAGCACTCAGAACTGGGTCAAACGCCACTGCTCTGTGCTTTTGTAAAGCAAAAATGATTTGAATATGCCTTACAAATTGTATGTTGTGACTTACTACTGAATTTCAATCCATGTTTAAAATATTTATGTACAATAACTCACAAAAAAGATCAAGACTTCATAAAATGTTGAACCATAGTTGTAAAGCAAACCATATAGGCATTGATTTATGTAAAGGAATAAATAGTGACCTGTTCACTTTATGACTCCAGGTGGGGAAAAGCACAATCCTCCATATGTGGTTGGATTACAATGCCAGAAGTCTGGGCCAGCACAGCTGATGGGGAGGAATGCTGGGATTTTCAGTCCAATAACATCTGGAAATTCACCCTTTCCCACCCTGATATACTCCCTCTATCTTTTAGTGCATTGGTTCTCAACCTGTGGGTCCCCAGTTGTTCCTGAAATGCAACTCCCAGAAATCCCTTCCAGCACAGCGACTGGTGGGGGCTTCTGGGAGTTGCAGTCCAGGAACATCTGGGGACCCACAGGTTGAGAACCACTGTTTTAGTGCATCCCCCTCCCAATATAACACAAAGAAACAATTATGGCTGCAATCCCACATCAATCTTTTCAGGAAAGACATCTGAGTATACAAATCTCAGATCATAATAGTAGTTCATGATCCAGATTTTAATTGTGATGTAGAGAAATGCAAACTCTTCCCAGGGACAACACCATTCCATTGGTTCAGGTATGTAGATGACAACTAGGTGAGTCAGGAAGTACAGGCCTTTACAGACTACATCAGTGCGATGGACCCTAATTTTAAGTTCACTTAGAGAAGACAAGACACCCAAGACAACAGGCTGGCTTTCCTGGATTGTGCAGTCATCATCAGACCTGACCGTGGCCTGGGAGTAGAAGTTTACAGGAAACTCACCCACACAGATCAGTACTTACTGTTTGACTCCCACCATCCATTACAACACAAATTAGTAGTCATCAGGACCCTAAACCACAGAGCAGAGAGCATCCCCACCTCCACAGAAGCCAAGGAGAAGGAAGGCAGGCACCTGAAGACAGCACTTAAGGCCTGTGGATATCCAAAGTGGGCCTTCAACAAAGCAGTGGGCCATCCCAGAAGAACAAGGGATCAGTCTGAGACCCAGACCCGACGGAAGAACCTGGTCATTCCTTACATGGCTGGAGTGTCTGAGAAGCTTAAAAGGATTTTTGGCAAACACCACATCCCTGTTTATTTCAAACCCACAAACACACTAAGGCAGAGTCACATCCACCCAAAGCACCTGATACCAAAACAAAATAAAAGAGAAACTAAACAGCCATTAAACAGAAGGATGGCTCACCATAGGAGGGGCAACAGCTCAGGACCAGAATCAGCAGTACACCTCCACTTCAAGGACAAAGGGCACTCATTCAAAGATGATGATGTACGCATATTAGACAGAGAAGAGGGGTCTGGGAAGCCATTAATGTGAGCCTTGAAAACCCCTCTCTCAACTGAGGTGGAGGGCTCAGGCACAGTCTAACTGCCACTAATCAGGCTGTGAGTTCAGCAATACTCAGACAAATCAAAGATAATTCACACCTTCACCACCAAGGCCACCCATACTTTATGGGTTTCAGCACCTTAGGCTATTGTTCAACTTAAGGCTTTTGAGCCTGTTGTCTATCTAACAAGCCTATTCAGGCCATTGTTCATTTTATGAGCCTATTTCAGACCAGGGTTACAAGAGGTCAAAGTGGAATATAAAATGGAGGACTCGCAACTAGCTTTCCTCAGACTGATGAAGCTGTTTGGATGATCAGTGAAACGTTTCAATCTCTCAAGAAAAAAGAAGTCCAGTTGCCATGACTCAACTTCCAGGCAAACTTTGGAAGTAGCATGAGTTATCCATGTTGACATTTTAGTATAACTAAAATAATCTCATGATGGACTGAAATATGTTGGATTGGAATTAACCCTACATGGTGGAAATATCTAAAAATTAGACACTTTCTAGATTTAGATATGAAAAATAAGCAAGAGGAGCCATGGGGGAAATTGACTTTAAAAACAAAAGGATTATTAGGCTAATGTAAAGATAAATCAGTAGAATGTTTTCCAAGTCTGGGAGCTTTCCTGGCTTCTTGCCTTCCTGTTATGATGCTGATATATCACCGTCGTTCTACAATCCCCCCTAAAAGGGGGGGGGCAGATCCTTATAGAATTCCAAGGGTAAATGAATCCAATACATTGATACTTGATTCTGAACCGCAATATCTTCTGAAGTTTTGCAACCTCGTATGCTGCCTTTAGTGGGTTTTGTTGGGAGGAATACTTTTGGGCTGGGGTGAGTATCTGTCTATCCAACACTAACCAATATTTATTTCCCTGACTCAAAGACAGCCCCACCTCTTTTCTCTTGCTAGCACAAAAATGCAATACGATTCTGACCACTGTATTTTTCAAAGGAAAATTAATTTATTTTCATAACAAATGTTCTAATATGCTGCACTATAAAACATACAGAATGTAAATTGTCATCCACTTGCTAATTTGTGAAGTGTGTATTAGTTTTATTCAGTTTAAAAATGACATTAAATTCTGCTTTTTTCCCTTCTGCATTAAGGGAATTTTAAATACATATTCACCACCCAGAGTTCCTTTACAAAGTAATAAATAAATAAATATTCATTTTCACCAGGAATGATATTCTATAGCCAGGATGGCACGGCAAAAAAAGGTTTGATCTCCATCATCATTTGCCTAAATGCAACCCATGGTAATAGATGAGGAAGATCCCTGATATGAAAGAATTGGCAGGAGATCAGGTGATTCTTCAGATATCCTTACTAGAAATGGGCTTTTCGTTTCAGAAGTGGCCAGCTTCCGAAACTAAATGTGGGAGCCCAGATGACATTCGGAACTGGAGGAGTAAAAACCAATCCCTTACCTTGGGCTTGCACGGGGCGCAACTCCAATGAGGAAGAAGCCTCAGGCATGTCATCTTTCCTTCTCCCTTGTAATGGCCAATCAGACAGGGAAGTGTGATGATGCATTTCCCTACATAGCTTCTGATTGGCCAGTGCCAGGGAGAAGGAACTATGACATGTCAGAGGCTTCTTACTCGTTTGAGTTGCATCCCGTGCCAGGTAAGGGATTGGTTGATTTCATTCCTCCAGTTCCGAACATCAGCTGGGCTTCCCCATTTCACTTTGGAAGCTGACCATTTCCAAAACCGAAAAGCCCATCTCTAATCCATATTCCAAGTTGTGAAGTGTTTTACAGATTAACACGAGCGCACTTAAAAGAATCCTAGAAACAATGCACCAATAATGCTGTTCTAGAACTGATGGCATATATAGTTTGCTTCTATATGTTAAATAAACTAAAATTTCCGAGACACTTCAAAGGCAGCCCCATATGCAGCACTATGCAATAAAAATGGATGTTGCTAGAACCCAGTTGGCAATGGCTAAATTCTCAACATGGTATAATTTTGCCTATAGGCAGCACACCCTCCCCCCCCTTTCCCCCTTTTGGGTTGTGGAATAATAGTGATACACAGCATCAGTTTGCTTGGAAGAAGCCATCTTCGTTCCGGGATAAAATATAGGATTCAGGTTATCATCACTTGGGGGTTGTTGTTTCGTTAAAGGTAATAGCGCCAGCCAGCTCTACTAGGAGACTTGGAAATTTTAGTCTACGTGTGTTGATATTATTACCCACAAGAGTCTTGAGCCAGCAGAGGAAAGGTCCACTCCAACTAGCCAGGCTGGCAGGCTTCTTCTATACACTAAGAGCCTTGTTTCAGGGGCCTCACAAAGCATCTTTTGACGAAGCAAACAAGTTGGTCTTTGTAAATAGAAGTTCATGCATTTGAGAAATGAAGTCAGTTTCCAAAAACTGTACTGAATGATATCCTTTTTTTAAAAAAAAATGAACAGTCATGATGAGGAGAGGTGGGAGCTGTGGCGAGTGGAGGAAACTGGTTAACTGCACTGAGAGACACATTTTTCATGGAGTTCCTCAAAGTAGCCATTCCTTCCTCTGGAGAAAATATGTTTAGAACTTGAAGATTCCCTTTTCCCTGTTATTGTCCTAGATCGCTGATAGCTAACAATTTCTTTTAATCCTTTATTTCCCATGAAACGGGAGGATATTAAATGACATCTTGAGAGTGGAATGTCTCAAGAAGTCCATTCTAAAAAAATATCCTGACTGAGACATAAGGGCTAGGGATGGGAGGGGGTGGGGGGAAGGAAAAGTCTGACTTAAATCGTGCAAATGGCAAAGTTTGACTGAGTGGCTCTCAAGCAGGAAGGAGCAAAGGAACTGATGCTCATGAAAACTTGGCCGGGGGGGGGGCCAACAACAACAAAGACTGAGCTCAACAGAGGCTCTCCAGCCTGTATCCTGACTGAGCGAAGATAAGGTGACAGCAGAGCTCCTGGTGCCTTCCTGGAATACAATCTGTATTTTGACACTCTCTGTTGAAGCACTGCCCATCTGTATGTTATTCAGCCGGAGCCTCTGGGGAGAAAGGAGAGCTACAGGCAGCACAGAGGAGTGTGAGAAAAAGAGAAAGCAAGGGGCTCTTTTTCCGCAAGGATCGGCTCCAGGACTGCCGGAGAAGAGCCACATCTGGAAGCTGAAACTTTAAAATAACCGAGGCGCCACTAAAACCAAGAGGGGAGGGGACAGGTTCAAGCAGAAGCAAAAGCAAGTACTAAGAAGCTGCAAGATCACTGTTGGATGTGAGAAAGGGGGGAAGATGGCTTTGACCTTGGCCTGGCCCCTCACTTTTCCTATATTCACTTTCCTGGGATATTTTGCCTTAAGCTCTGCTTCAAGGGCAGGAAACATTGTTCCTTTTGACACTGAAGGGAGCTCAGCTGCTGGTAGCCAAGAAGACACCCTTATTCGAGGGCAGCAACAATCTGTAACTTTTGGAAGCTGGCCACATTTTGCTGAGGTATAGTAGTTCTACTCTATGTTGACTTTTCCTTTGTATTCTCGATGTGATTTTTAATAGCGCAGTATGATTAAAGCTCATTCAGTCCACTGGAGGTTTTAAAATAGACGTGTGGAATTTTGAGAATTTTAAGGGATGTCACGACTGATGAAAGATGCACGTCTTCTACTTGGAATAAACTGCAGTGTTACAAATTCATGTTTGATTGCTTGGTTAGCGGGCAGGAATAACAAAGCAGGCCCGCCTGAAGGAGACCATTAATACAGATGTAAAAGGTCATTGAAAACCTCTACCAGTCTTATTAATATGTTCTTTAGAGTTCTAGGAAAATTTTAGAAGGAAATGTCGAGAGAGTTTGATTTGGGTTTTGTAGATGGTATGTGTAAATGAGAGAGAAAATGAGGGAGAATATGAGACAAAATGAGAAACACACTACAGGTACACCAAGCCAGTGTAATATATTTTTGAGCTTTTTACTCTAATGATGAACCAGAGTTCGGGTATGTTGCATTTTGGGACTACAGCTTTCACAATCAGCATGACTGCTACTAGCCTTCAGTCCCCAAAAAGGAACATTTCCAAGCTCTGTGGTGAGCCAAACTGGGCATGTGTTGAATAAGTCCCATTCATTTCAGTCTGGCAACATGTTGCCGTGGTTCTGATTTGATCTGTGCAATTGTCAATGGCTGTGGATGCTGAAAATCATTTTCCTGTCAACATTTCTGAGAAAGACGTTGGTAACCCGGAGGCATTTCCGGATTCACAGCACACTCCTGAATTCCTTTCAAATCAATACTGCATAAGGCACCTCTGCATAACCATTTCATTCAGCAATCCCTTAAAGGCATAGGGGATCTACTTATGCCAATAACTGTTCCTCTGGAATCGCGATCCCTTTCTACAAACAGTAAAAGAAACCAACACTTTGTGCAGGCAAGGGAGTACATGTGCAGGGTTGCCTGCTCTATTAATATGAATTAGGAATCATGCACATACGGGAGTTCTGCATTCACAAACTAATTTCAATGGGAAGTTTCATTTGAAATATCAGAGTGGCCTACTTGAGTGCTTCCATTACTTGAAAGGATTATGTGTAGAGAGGCCTGTTGATTTAAACAGGATGTACCAGTGTGCAATGGACTGAAAAATCTCAGCCCCTGGTTCCTGCATTCAGTCTATATGAAGTCACTTGCAAGTTCATTTACTTATAAGTAGCTGCGAGAAGACAAATGTTTAAGTACATGGAACTGGAGTCTTGGAAAACAGTTTTTTGGAAGACATCTTCGGGATAGTAACAGGCTATGTTTTTTCTTTACAAAACAATCTTTATATTAGATATTTTTAAAAAGAGGGGTTACTGGGAGGGGGCATGCAGGCTGGCTGTGTTTCCTCGGCATTTTGGATACTTCGGCTTCATTGATTTCTTTGAAATTGTTGAGCCTGTAAATCAGAAAGGAGAAGCATGCAAGGCTGGACAGAGGGGGTGGAGAAAGGTGCCTCCTGTGTCAGGGATGCTGTGGAGGAGGCAAAGTGAGATGGAGAAGGTCATGGGAAAGGAACGGGTGTGTGCCTTGGCAGGAAAATAAGCAGAGATTAACACGGCAACATTTATACCACTACTGTATACTGCCACATTCCACTTACTAATGCTTGCTATATTTAACCAATAAATACACAGCAGCATTTAAATTGAATTGCCTGATAATGAGAGCCTTGTTCTGAGTCTGAACTCTCTTCTCTTTCTTAAAACCCACTATGCAGAGATGTGCTGTCCATACACATGATGCTACCAGGCCTGCTGTCTCTGAACATGTGCCTGCCTATTCGCTGATCGGCTGGCGCATGTGCAGAGACAGCAGCCCAGTTTTCCTTCCAAGAGATGAGCCTGCCTCTCTGTTGCTGCTCCCAAATTGTGGAACATCTTTCCACAAGAAGCCAGGGATGGCCCCATCTTTACTCTCCTTGCAGGTGGAACAATAAACTCTCAGAGCTCACCCATAGCACCAATTTTTAGGTAACTATCCAAGCCCCAAAGGGACACCTTCCAACTCATGATACCCTTATCTAATCACCAGCACCCACTTCCTGTTATCTGGGGAAATGATCTGAGATAGGAACAAGGAGGAAAAGGAGCCTCCTCTATTCACATTTCCCTTTTCCGATGGATTGATGTGAGGACTGCAGAGCTTGGAAACCTTACCCTTTCAGAGTGCCATTCCGATGTTGCCGTGGTGGCTGAAGGATTCGGAGAATTCTAGACTAAAATGTACAGTACCTAGTTTAAATTCTGGTGGCACAGTGGTTAAAGGCCTGTACTGTGGGTAAAACTGCACTCACAACAACCTGGGGTCCAATCCCAGGTAGCAGGCTCATGGTTAACTCAGCCTTCCATCCTTCCGAGGTCGGTAAAATGAGTATCCAGCTTGCTGGGGGGGGGCAATGTGTAGCCTGCATACTGCAATTAAAGCTGTAAACCGCCCAGAGACTGCTTGAAGTAGTATGGAGCTGTATATAAGCTTTGCTTTTGGTGAATTCAAAAAGAAAAGGCAAGCAAATTAGCACAAATGACTATAGCAGGAGCCTCTGCTAGTCACCTGAAGAGCGAGGAGTATTCTTGTGTAAAAGAAGTGAAGGCATTTGTAGTTTTCCATTTGTTCTGATGCAGAAGCAAAAAGGAATGCACAGAATAAATGTGGTTACATTCATTGTCATGGTTCTCCTTTATTTATTTTTGCCTTTGTTTTGCTCAGTCTTATCTGATATTTGGCATATAGCCTGAGGGAGCGTTGTACTATTTTGTACTAATCTGGATAGAAAACACCAAAGTTACTAGAAGAGAGGTTGTGTCTTCATGAGCACAGATGGATAAAACAAAGGTAAAATAGAAACAAATTGTTTTACCTTTCCAGTGTTCATAAAATGAACATGGCAAGTGAAGACAACTGTTCCCCCTTTACATATACCTGCACAAAACTGATTAGCTGATCTTTGTCAAGCTGTTTAAGTTACTAAAAAAGATGAAAGATGATGTATATTCCCCTAGATGTAAGTCAAGTCCCTAATTGTATGCTCTCCTTCTTTTTTAAATTGAGAAATCAGAGTAATCCCTATAATATCCTCCTTGATTTATTTCTTAGTCCAAATATTGACTTGGGCTCTCTATTACCTAAGCAGATACAGACTATTAGTCATGCTCAGTGGTGCCAAATTTTATAACGGGTGGTTTCATAAAAACCACATAAAAATTTCATATAATGTTGTGAGGTGGACTACAACATCTGGAAAACCACTAAGTTAATGTGCTATTATATGGTGAGGGAAGCACATTTTAAAAATAGTCAGGCAGCTACAACATTCTATAATGTCAGATTAGTGCCATGCAGGAATGTTTTCTCTCTCTGATAAACTGTGTTCATGTAGGCAGCCCATCACCAGTTAATTTATTTGTGGCAGGGAGTTCGTTTCTTTTTCATTTGGCACATACCAAACATCACATAACAACAGGGCAACTCACACTAGAAACATAATTAATTTGAAATATCTAGTGTGTCATTCTAAAAGTAATATCTACTATTTTTGGTTATTTGAGTCTGCTGCAAAGATAAGCCTGTTCTAAACAAGATTTAATTTAATTAAGAAGGTGCACACTCTTTACTTTTCTCCAGATTCTTTTATCTCGTTCTTATTCAGTACAGTAGTTATTAACTCAAGGTAAGCAGTGGGCTTAAAAAAATCCAATAACTTTAGATTTTGTAAGTACTCATACTTACAGACAATAAAATCATGGCCTAAAGTGCTGATCCCACCTGGAGTAGACCCACTGACTCCATAGCCAAATGACAAGTCAGGGCTTACATGAATACCATTCATTCATTGGTCTTCTCTAGCTTGGAATAGCAATAGGCCATGGACTAAGAGGTTTTGTGGTGTGTGCATGTCCTGCAGCCATGACAACTTTGGCAGGAGCTCCTTCCTCCATCTCTAATTCCACAGAAAACATCATAGAGGATTCAAAGACAATGGGATTTATTAAAATTGGGACAGAGGAAACACATCGAAAGGCTCTTTCAGGATAGTTCCCTTCACTTCCCATAAGTATCCAGGAGTCCCCCAGTTACCACCTCTCAGCAGATCTACTCCTGGCCCAGCACCTCACCATCCGCAATTGGAAGTGTTTATCAGCCCACAATGAAGGCAGTGATGGCTGTCCCATTCTGATGGGAGGTCTGTTGTCCAGGCATCACCTTTCAACTGTTTTTCTTTATCTCTAGCATCCTATCTGGGTTGCAGCTGATTCACTGGTCTGGTCTCCCAACTGCTTGCTCCTGGCATTCCCTTCCCAGCCCCCAAATAACTGGATTTAGTTGTAGGACAAGGCTTTTCTTTGTATACATACACCCAGTCATCAGAGAGCTCCAGTTTTTCTGGAGGTTCTACCACTGTAGCCTTCCTGGGGGTTCCTCAAGGGCAGTGTTCCTAACCTTTGGTCTCCAGAAGTTCTTGGACTAAAACTCCAAGAAGCCTTCTCCACTAGCTGTGCTAAACAGGATTTCTGGGAGTTGTAGTCACCAAGAACATTTGGGGACCCAAGGTTGGGAACCACTCATCTGACATTTTCAATCTTCTCTACTATCATATCCAGGGCTGTTGGATATTGCAAAGTAGGCATTTATCCTGGGCCCACTGTCTGTAGGGGCCCACATGGAGGGAGGGAAAATTCCACACACACATACACACATGATGATGATGAGGAGGAGGAGGAGGAGGAGGAGGAGGAGCCTGCACTGCCCACTAGACCTTTGACGCCCTGAGGTCATAATGTGTGACCTTGTGCCATTTGAGCACCAGTGGCACATGCAGCCTTTTCTCCTGTCATTTGAAGACTCAGCAGAGCTTACCGTGATAGGCACAGCACTGAGAATATGTTTGAGGGGCAAAGATGGTGGGGAGAGGCTGTTAGGTGGGCTAAAATGGTACAAATATGCTGTTGTGAGGCAAAGATGCCACAGGCAGGGTGTTTGTCGGCACAGAGGGCACTGCCATTACACACAAAGTTTATGCATTTGCTGTTTATTTGCACAACATAAAGTTTAAGCAATGGCATAACATACCAAGTTTATGCTATAAAATGGGAAGTTTGTAAAATTTTCCGTCTATCAGAGGAGACTATCTTACCTGCCAACAAAGATTAATTCTTGGAGACAGAACCATGGATGGATGATGTTACACACACACACACACACACACACACACACACACACACACACACACACACACACTTTATGCCTCTTATGCTGAGATTTTGCACTCAAGTGACCCCATTTAAAAGCATGAGTTAATTTATCTCACTGAATATTCTAGACCAGTGATGGGGAACCTTTTAGAGACCAAGTGCCCAAACCGTAATTGAAAACCCACTTATTTCTCACAAAGTGCCAATACAGCAATTTAAGCTGAATACAGTGGTATACCTGGTTACAAATGCTTCAGGTGCTACCCTTCCAGAAAGCAAGGATCAAAGAGCAGGTTTTTTAATTTCCCGTGGCAACAGCGAGGGTACTGTGGCTGCAGGAATTTCAAAAACCTGCTCTTCAATTCTCACGTTCCCAGAGGGTAGCACACCTGCTCTTCTATCCTTGCTTTCCCGAAGCATGGAGTGCTACACATTGGGAAAGTGAGGATAGAAGAACAGGGGTTCTACCCTTCAGGAAAGTGAGGATTGAAGAGCAGGCTTTTTAGTTTCCTGTAGCAACAGCGAGGGTGCTGTGGTGCTCTTTGATCCTTGCTTTCTTGGAAGGGTAGCACCCCTGTTCTTCGACCCTCACTTTACCAAAGAGTAGCACCCCATCCGCCTCTCTGTCCTGGTCAGAGAGGCAGATGGGGTGCTACACCGTCGGGAAAGCCAGGGGGAGTGACGGCGGCTTGTGCGCTCCTTTGTAGCTCCAGTTTACTCTCCAGTCACACCACTGTGGGCATCCTAAAAGCGGCATGGCTGGACAGTAAAGTGAGGCTATGAATGAGCCTACAAGCCGCTGCCTCCCCTTTGCCTGACTCTCTGCAAAGAGCACAGTGGCATGCTCCGAGCAGAGGGGGAAGTGCCATTGCTGTACAGAGGCCATCTCACATGCCCACAAAAATGGCTTTGCGTGCCACTTTTGGCACCTGTACCATAGATTCGCCAACCCTGTTCTGGACTATAACAGAAATTTTTGAGTTAAAAACCAATGATAAATCACACAATTGGACTGATTCCATTGTGTGATATTCCCTTTGACTGCATCATTGTAAGGAGGGTGTTTTGTGTTTAGTGCAGTGGAGTAGGGGGGAGGAAATGCAGATTAAACTTAAAGACATTAGAGGGGATAGTGAGGGAAGTAGACAGACCCATCAGTCTAACAAAGCTGCTTGGATGAGTAGTGAAATGTTTTGGTCTCACAAGAAGTCCAATTGCCATGACTCAACTTCCAGATAACCTCACTTGGATGACTGAGAATATTTATTTATTTATTTATTTATTTATTTATTTATTTATTTATTTATTTATTTATTTATTTATTTTTACAACTTATATGCTGCCCACTACCCAAAGGTCTCTGGGCGGCTTCCAATCAAAGAATTAAAACAGTTAAAAACATCAAACAACAATAAATAATTAAAACAATAATAAAAACCTTACACTAAAATCATCACACTAAAATTGCCATCAGAAGACCCACAATCTAAATTGTATCAATTAAAAAACTTCTGGAACAGGAAGGTTTTTACCTGGCGCCGAAATGTAATCAGTGTTGGCGCCAGGCGGATCTCACTTGGGAGGGCATTCCATAGCTTGGAATGCAACAGAGGACATATTCCAAACTAAGATGGCTGAATTGCCTCTTGAAGCAAGAGGGAAAGTGTAGCCAGCCATAAACATTCAAACAGGAGGAAATAAATTATTACTGCTAAAGGTTCCTGGAACATTTACTCCAGTATATATACCAAAAATCATATCCCTCATGTGACCAGGGCCTAATCCTGACTCTATATGCTAGACGGTGGTGGTGGGAAATTTAAGTGAGGGAGCATTTGCAGATGCACTCCCCTGGCAGCTGCTGTCAATTGTTTCCTGGAAGTACAGTAATCATCCCCACTCCCAACAATAACATTACAAAAGTAAAATGTGTTCGAGAACACTTGAGTTCCCTTGTGATTATCCTGTTTGATTGTTAGATTCTATTGTGCTACTAAGAGGTGCAAGATTGAAGCAGGAAACCAGGAACACTGAACATGCGATAAATTGATTCAACAAAGGAACCCACAACCTCTAGTCTAGAAGAGCTAAACAAGGGTGTTAACAAAAGGAACCTCTGCAAGTCATTAATCCATAGGGTTGCCACAACTCCGAAGGACTTGATGGCACATAATAACCACCAAGTTGTTTATCTTTCTGAAGTATACAGACAAATAAGATATACAGTTTAGGTTTATGGTAGGATAGGGATCCCCATTAATTCCTGTCATTATTATCCCAGTTCTGAGAAAGTGATTTCTCAGAGAGTAAGTTATACTTCAGATGCCTGAAAGTGTAAATTGTGAATCACATCAAAGTTTTAGTAGAAATGATCTGCCAAAGTACAAGCAGAATGTTTCTTAAATCATGGGAAATTGGGAAGAGAAAGAAATTAGCAAACTTGACCAAAACTTCTCTGTCTTTATTATAATCTGCTTTCCAAAAAAAGACCCAGGACCCAGACTGTTGGTCTTAAGGATGATAAGGGCAATTGCTTTATTATGCATAGTATGCAAAAAAAAAAAATCTAAAAATTAGGCCACATGACTGGGTTCTTTCACTAACAGTTACACAATGTCAGTTATTACAACCTGCTTTATAAACAAGCTGGCTAAAATTAGAAGCATTAGTCTCTAACATTGTCTGAGCTCATATTGACTAAAAATGGCTATCTGCTGTCATCCCTTCCCTGCAATTGGCTGAACACCACATAAATTTGCACACACTAAGTGCTTCCTTGGCTGATAACAGATCTGTGGAAAATTCACCTGGTTTGGTTTGAGTGTGGGGTGAAAAGAGCCCTTTTGTAGAATGCAGAATATCTTCCATGAAACTGTCTACCCACCTACAGTACATTTTCTGCATGTTCACAACCAGTCTGCTGTCACGTCAGTCAGATTTTCCATTTCTCGGGATCTCAGCCAACATAAAGTATGCTGAACAGAAGAACATGCAGAAGAAGCAAATCTTAGAGTGAAGGCAATGTTACAACAGTGATCCAAACAAATTTAGATGGGTGAGGACAAATGGAGACTAACATGAGGAGATAATGAATGCTGCACCTCCAACATCCCCTTCTCCTCCTCTCAGTGCTCAATCTTCCAGTCACAAAGGGAGGTTCTGAAAGGGGTTTCTAGGTCTGTTTGCTTGAATGCATGTGGATAGTTCTTGACAAGCAGAAACTCAGCAGCATTACAGCCCTGGTACAAGGAAGAATCAACTTGTGTGTAAGTAAATAGAAGTAGAATTGCCATCCCCTCGTCAAATCTTCTTGCTCAGTGCATGGAGATTTAGGACTGGGTGGGCGGGTGGGGGGTGTTGCTGATGACCTAACTAAGACTTAGTCCCTGTCATTCAGATATATAGCTCTGACTACAAACAAACAAAAACAGGTTCAGCCACACTGCCAAAGGAATACTGGAGTTGGGCTTTTCCCCTCACAGCTTAACTGAGGCGGTTATTTCATCTCCTTCCTTGTTGCGAGATTACGTTCATTTCATGATAACGTCGTTCGCAGTCACGTGGTCTTGTCCCGGTTCTGTCCCTGTTTCCGTTTACCCACGGGAGTGATTGATGGTATTGTGACTTTTACTTCACGTCCTTGTTTTGTGACAACATCTGTACTTCCCTGCCTTCGTTTTCTGGGTTTTTTTTTTTTTGGTCCGACCTTCCGTTTTCCGATATTTCGATTCTCCATAAGTTTGCCTTTCATGCGTTAAGCAGCAAAGTTTGAAGTTTTATGCCTTCTTCCCTCTCTGCGATGCATTGTTTACACCATTGGGATTGTACTGGAGAATGCAACTTCACACTCCTTCCACTAGATGGAGAATGTGTACGTTGCATGATGAGCCTTACTTCATGGGCACTTGTCTCGAAACAGGAACCGAGACAAGAGAATTCCCAAGGTCAGGGAGAGGTATGGCTCATCACGCTTAAATCCCAGTTCAGGGGGCGTGGTCGGGATGAACTCCCGCCGTCATGCAATGGACGTGCAGTAACATTTTTTCATACCGGTCCCAAGCGGGACGGCGAACCACAATGAGAGGGATGTGAAGTAACCGTCGGAACGGAGGAGCCCTATGAGGAACCAGAACATTATTTCAGTATTAAGATTGTCACACATAGACCTGGGATCAGATCTGCACTGTGACATAAAACCTTTGGAAGACCTTGGGCCATAGTCTCTGATCTAACTTGCAGCATGCTTGTGAGGATGAAACAGAGAAGTCACATAAGCTTTCTCAAACTTATTGGAGGAAAGGCAGGATAGAAATGTAACACATAAATATCATAAGTATTTCTTGCAGAGCTTCTTGCCTTGAAATACTGTACACATGGCAGAACTGTAACAGCTGAGCCTCTTCCCAGCCTATATATGTGGTAACAAGGAAAGCTTGCCTTCTTTGGTGTTGGCCTGGGACAGGAGAAATAAAAGGATGTCCCAAAGATTAACCTCAACTTTCAAAGTGCTGGGAGTAAAAAAGAAAATACTGCAAGCCAAAGGATGTGGATTCCATATGAGTTTTTGCTGTCCCGTTCTTCATTTTAGATACAGTATTAGGAATGAGAATTGACAAGACATAGTAGGCCACAACAGAAAAACAGGAAAGCAGGAAAGCAAAGCGGCTGAAAGAAGCAGTCCAGCACAGGGAGCAGATGAATGAAAGAGAGGGGTCAAGGAAGCCACAAGGGAGAGAAAAATCACAGAGATCTTGAGGGTGAAAAGATCTGAGTACTATCGCTCAGGAAAAATGTTGAAGGGATAGAAGCAGTGATGAAACCAACCAGAGTTACCAATAAAGGCTGGGGATAGAGTTGAGGAAGGAGGAAGATAGAAGTTTTACATTTCATTGGCTAATTTGAAACCAGACGAGTTTCTGGTCACAATAGAATTATTTTATTAAACGTGCTATTTATCATAATTCTCCACCTGCTTTTAAAATGTGCCTTCCTTTATTTCTCATGAAGAACCCTGTGTTTCTCTAAAGAACCCTGTATTTTATTAAATGAAAATAGTCCAAATGTCATTGTCTACCCACTACTCCATGTAACTGATGTGAGAAGGGAAATTGCCAGAAGTGCAGCTTTTGTTTGAACAGGATCTGAAACAAGGAGATTAAAGGATAACTATTTACACCTTATCTTTTTATCACATTTTAAAAGCGTATTGATGGCAGGGGTAAGAAAAATTATACACAGTGTTAAGCATGTTTTTGGAGCGGACATGGGCATTGTTATCTATGTCCTTTTTAAAATTATTCTAAGTTCTAGAATTAAATATGTTCTTAGGCTAGAAGAGATTTATACCCTAGAGACCGTGCAATGCTCCCCCTTCCCCTTTGTTGGAAAAGAATGCCTCTTAAGCAAAGGTTTTGTCTGTTCTAGTGTATATGGAAAATATGAGTGTGCACTTTTATAGAGAATGCCTAACTGTAAATTGTTTATACTGGAATCAACCCCATCTCTAAATCAGACTCTGCTGCTGAATGGTATTTTGTTTTGTATTTGGATTGGGAAAGGGGTAACCATGTGGAAGCTTTCTACCAAAGGCCTGTTCTCACATCCAGTATGTGTAGCGTGAACAACTCTCCAGAGGAAACAGGATTGTAGGGCTGTTCCTGACACCATCCTTCTATAGCTCTTCAACACAGAGACCATTAGTGCAGAAGTCCTATGTGCTCAGGAAGAGAAACCTTGATTTTGCTGTATCCAGGACAGTACAAAGGAAAATATTTGTACATTAAAAGGTCTCAGTTGTTCAATGTAAGATGTGGAAAACCTATACTCCCTCCCTTAAATTCAGGGGAGAAAATGGCATTCCAGATACTCTACAATTAGAAGAGGAGATTTCTTAACTACTAAAAGCACCTGAGTGCAAAGTAGGAACTTTTTAACCTCACACAATATGCAGATTAGCTTGCTTGTTTGTGATTGGTCGGCAGAATTTCAGAACAGAATTCCAGTGAAGTCTGAAGTTTCAAACGTCTCTGCAATATATCCTGTGTTAGGGCTAATTCAAAGCTGGGAAATTATGCATTAAAATTAATTCATGGGTGTTAAATTGTTCAGTTTTTGGACCAACACCAAAGGGGAAAAACTGTCAAAAATTAATTTCTAAAAATAACATCTGAAAAGCAACATAAACAAGAGTTTGGATCATTAACATGTTTGTTGGGATCTGTCTCCTGCAGAGGAAACATGTGAATTCACAATCACCTTTTTAAATCGAAAGAGACCTATGCCTCCCGTTTAAAATAGATTTCTACAATGTAGTCCAGTCATTGTACTATAAGCACCCCTGGACTGTACGACCCAGGCATCCTAGTTAATAGAGCTAAGTTGTATTCCTTAAGACTTCTGGGAACTAGAGTCTAGAATCACCAAGAGTACCAAGGTTGGGAACTAGTTCTCTATAAAAAGTTATTTGACCATTCTAATCAGCATTGGATTATTAGAGGGTGTGAATGAAGAAGCACAGATCTTTCTTTCTTTCTTTCTTTCTTTCTTTCTTTCTTACTTACTTTTACTTACTTTTTGGGACCAACCTGATGGGTCCTGCTCCGTGTTTTGGCTTTTGGCATCTCCCAAGTTGAGCTCGGACTGGGAGCTCATCTTGGGCTTTCCTTGCGGCTCGGTGTTCAACAGGTTCTTCCTTTGTATTCGCCATGATGCTGCTCTGGCTTTATTGTCACCGTTTCTCCTTCTGCTGCCACTTTGGTTGCTCTGGTCCTGGAGGATCTTTTCTCTTTCCCCTGCCTCTCCCCCACCTGTGACCTGCTTGCGACGTGCCATGTATTTGTGTTCTGGACTTGTGCCAGATTAACAGTGTGATGTTGGGGTGGAGCAGTCGAGGACTCGTGTGGTGGTGGGGGGATGGGCTAGATGTTCTTCATTGAAGGCCACAGAGGTTCCGGGTGGGAGCTCCCAACTCTCACCGGAGTCCTGCTCCTTTCCCTCTTTCTGGCTTTGAGGGGACTGGTGTTTCGTCCAGGCCTGAGTGGCAGTGATGCTCTTTCCTTTGACAGTGGGGGTTAACATCATCTCTATGCTATGCCATTCAATTTAGGGCTTAAGTTTGAGCTTCTCTTCGAGTTATTGATAGTGCTTCTATTAACAAATAGTATTCTTCCTGTTTTCTTTAAATGACACTCCTGATGTTAACTTCTATGGCCCTCTAAGGCCCCTATCCCATGTCCCTTTAAATGCACATTAAATTTGTAGATAAATCATGTCCAAAAATGCTGTCCCCACAGCCACCAGGCTTTTTTGGGGGGAAAGAAAAAGAAAACCCAGTAACACCCCCTTAAGCAAGGTTTCCAAGACTTACCGGAGAGGTAGGGAATTTTTTGCCTCGCTTAAAACATCCACCTTTAAGGAGGCAGACGTTGTGGGACGGCATAGATGATCCGGTTTTTTTTCTTTCTTTTTTCCTCATAGTTCCGACTGCTGTTCCTGTGGCCAACTGGGCACTGTTGTTGTTGTTGTTTTCTACATCCGCCCACCCCTAGCGCCAGTCATCTGATCCTCTGGCTGATCTGTCGCTGCTTTTTATTTTATTTTTAATTCCCCCCCACCCTTCTAGCCCAGACATCTGGCCGATCATCAGCTTTTTTTTTAAACTTCCCTCACCTCTAGCGCCAGTCAGCTGGTCCTTTTTTATCCTAGTGCCACCTGCTGGCCATGGGGCTGAACTGCACTTTTAAAAAAAAAAAAACCTCTGTGTGTGGGAACTGCTGTCCCACATCTTCAGTCACATGACGGGAGGAAGAGGAAAAGCCAGATCAGGATCTTCCCCTGGTGAGATAGCAACCTAAGTCTTTTGTCAACCTAAGTTAAACCCTATGGTCACTTTTTTTCATGGGTTCAGTTCCTTGTTGAGTACAGTACAGTTTTTTCCTCTCAATTTTTGTTTTGGTTTATTTATTTCACCTTTTTATTTTCATTTTCTCATGGCACATATATAGGGAGCATGGGAAAGTAATAGTCATAGCATGGGGCTGATCCCTATTCAAGTGATTGTGAGCTGTGGTAGGTATACCACGGGAGCCACACCAATGAGATCTGTGAGATCAGGGTACAGATGTCTGAAAGCTGTGCCCTTTTCTGATGCAGTCTTCTCCTGCCAGATGCAAGGTAACCAGCTTACTCAGCCCTCCACTCTATCCTTGGTGCTGCTGAACGCCAGATCATCCAGGACTTGATCTTGGATGAAAAGGCAGGCCTGGCTTGCATCACTGAGACCTGGGTGGACACTGAGGGAGGGCCAATTCTGTCCTTCATGTGTCCACCCAGGAATTCCAACTGGCATCAGGGTTGACTTGGGCGGAGGGGTGGTGGAGGCTGTTCTTTATAAAAACACTCTGAAGGGTGCCAGGTGCTCGGCTTTAGCTATACCGGGACTTGAGGCACACCCCTGTATTCATGGGTGCCAGGAAAGGATTGGGGATTTTGCTGGTGTACCATGTTCCCCATGACTCAGCGCTTTCCCTTCCAGAATTGGTGTCATTCATCTCTGCAATGCTATTGAGGTGTCCTAGGTTTATCATACCGGGTGACCTCAACATCCATTTGGAGGCAAGGGTTGCAGGGCCAGCTCTTGAGTTCCTGGAAACCATGGCCTTCTTGGACTTGTCCCAGTTTGTCACTGGCCCCACACATGTGGCAGGCCGTACCTTAGACCTGATGTTCTCAAATGTTCAGAGAAAGGGTGTCCCGGTGGTGACCAGTCTTGTGTCAGTCCCCTTGTCATGGTTGGACCACCACCTGTTAAAATGCAGCCTTGCAGTGGCATCCCCCCTCTGCAGGGAGCTTAGACCTGTTAAAATGGTCTGCCCATGCAGGCTAATGGTCCCCTTGGGTTCCAGAATGCCATGTGTGGGATTCCCGATGATCTGGTTGGCACACCTGTTGATGCCTTGGTGGACAGCTGGCATGCCTCTACCTCCAGGGCAATAGACATGCTCACTCCTTCACTGCAGGGCTTGCATGGCTCCCTGGTTCAACCTGGATCTGCAGTCTCTAAAGTGGGAAAGAAGGAGGCTAGAGAGCATTTGGAGGCGGGCCCCAACAGATTCTAAATTATCTGCTGCCAGGATCGCATTGAGTATTTATTCAGCCAAGATTAAGGCTTCAAGAAGTTCTTACTTTGCTAACCGGGTAAGCATGGTGGCTAATGGGGGCGTGGTGGCTCAGTGGACTAAGGCACCAAAACTGTAGACTGCAAAGTTGGCAGCTCGGCGGTTCGAATCCTGGGTGCCACGCAGTGGAGCAAGCTCCCGCTGATAACCCCAGCTCCTGCCAACCTAGCAGTTCGAAAGCATGTAAATGCAAGTAGATAAATAGGTACCGCCGTAAAAAGCGGGAAGGTAAAACAGTGTTTCCTTGCAGCCATGCCGGCCACATGGCCATGGACTTGCACAGCACTGGCTCTTCCGGCTTGAATATGGAGATGAGCACCACCCCTAGAGTCGGACACGACTAGCATGCATATGCGGGGGGAACCTTTACCTTTAAGCGATGCACAAAACCATCAGGCTGAACTGTTTTGTATAGTCTGTAATCTATCTGGGGTTGGTTGCTCCAATCAATTTGTGGCATTTTTAAAAAATCAAAAGCGGAGCCCATCCACTGAGACCATGACCTCCAGTTGCAAACAGTAGATCAAGCAGAGACCTCCAGCTCATCATCCTGTCTGGCCATTTTGACCACATTTCAACCTGAGACATCGTTTGAAGTGGATGTCAATCCCTTGATCGCTGTCGCCCCACCACCTCCTCTCTTGACCCTCACCCAACCTGGCTAATAAAAGCAGCCAGGCTGGTGAACACCGAATAGACTGCTGAAATAATTAATGGGTCTCTCCGAGAGGGCAGGGTGCCACCTGCCCTCAAGGAGACACTCATTAGACCCATTCTGAAGAAACCAAATCTGGCAGCAGATTGTATGGTCATTTACTACTTAGTGAAAACAAATAATGATGAACACACGAGAAGCAGATTTTCCACATTTCCACGGGGTTTCTCTGATGTGGAAGATGGGCGGTACATACATACATACATACATACATACATACATACATACATACATAC
>JAHTLZ010000122.1:2379327-2396505 GCA_023846285.1 Phrynocephalus versicolor
ACATACATACATACATACATACATACATACATACATACATACATACACCTGTTCCATGCAATACACATGGAATCAACTGCAGTGGGTGTAGAGATTGAATGATAGACAAAGTGAATATTAATTCGCCAACATCTCAACATCATTTGTTCTCCTCGATTACAGAATTTGGATGGAGAGAATAAAAGAAATCACTTAGGATACTCTAGAAATATCTAGAGAATTACCCAATTACCATACCTGTCCTAGGCTGAGATTTTAAAAGTCATATACCATGCTTAAAATTCAACAGTTGCAGCTGTTGGATTTAAGCTGAAATAGTGGTTACATTTCTGCTTTCAGTGCAACCTTTAAGGTAGGATTAATCAAATTCCAACATCTAGGGTCTACAATCTATCCTCACCACCCCACAAAAACTCAATGTGGTGCAAAAATAAATATACAGTGGTTGCTCTGAGCACACTTTTAATTGTATTTATTTTATTTTATTTTATTTTATTTTATTTTGCTGGTGGGGGGAATGGGATGCTTTGGGTTGATAATACTCCAGATATTTTTATTCTCAAACTAGGGATAGGGAACATTTGGCCCTCCACATATTGTTGGATTGCATCTCCTAGCATTTTTCAACACGACCTGGCTGCTAGAAGGACAGTTTATTATGAGTAAAGTACGCCCAGTATTGACAAAAGTAAGGAAGAAATTTCTTGGAGATTTCAAGAATATTATCTGGCAGAAACACAAGGGAGGATCACAAAGAGGAATTGGACAAGAAGGGCTGCTTCCAGAAAGGTTCCCTACATCTCAGGATGTAAATAGCACATTTTCTTCTTCCAGAGATATTCTTTGGCAAGAAAATTGTGGAAGATTAGACATGAGAGGGCTGCAAATAGAAAATGGCAACATATTGGCCACAAATTTCGAAGAAGAGGGCACTCCAAACCCACATTAAAAGTTGTGTTAGATCCACACCCAGTTACTTCATAGAAGGAAGTCAGAAAGACCTCACAGCATGCCCTGAGAGTAATGCATACTGTTGTACACCGTTTTGTACGATGTACGCTAATGATGATGTGAACTGTGGCCATTTGAAAGTGAGCTCTCTATTCACATGGTTTTGTAGCATTCCAAGGAGAAACAGTTCAGTTCCAATGAGGTAAGATGGGAAAATTATTTGACAAAAGAGAGGCAAGTCCATAGACCATGTGGTGATGGGATGAGCTAACTTATGAAGGCCAGATGTGATGGTGCAGGCTGAAGACTAAGCTCTCATGGTTTAAAAAAGGGCTCCTTTTGCAAGCCACTGCAAAGCAGAGGCCAAGAAAAAGAACACCAGAAATATTTTAGTGGAACAGCTGATACGTTTAGGCTACTAGAAAAATAACAAAAATGTTACTAATATTTCGAGGATGAAACCCTCTTCCTCAAACAAGTACCAATAGGTTATTAAATGACAAAATATGGATTTGCCAGGAGTTATTTCTTAGATGTAAGGTCCTTGGCAAGATGCAGGGGGGGGGGGGGGAGAGGCAGTTAGTTGAGGCTCGGAGCTTGGATTTTGTAGGCTGCATCTGAATTGAAGGGAAGTAGGTGTTTTTATTGCCCCAGTCCTTCCAAAGACATGTCACGGCTCACACCTCTCCTCACTGTGGCTCATCGAGGCCAATGGCCCCTGCCTTGCCAGCGAAGGCAGAGAGATGTTGGTGCAAAAGGCCCATGCATTTCATTTGAGGATTGGGATAAAACTTGGAAAAGTCCACTGAGTGTAGCCAATTGGATCAAATAAAAAGGAAATTGATTACTCAGTCTTGCAGTCTTGTCATGTCTCTGTTTAAAAAAATGTTATGTGCTGTGTTTTCTGTAAGAGCAGAGTTTAGCTGCTAAGACTTGATAAAGTACTCAATTCTAAGGGTGAACAAAATCCAGGCTATATGTCCTGTTGAGTCCCCAGAGGCATTTTGTACCCCTTAGCCTCAAAACAGCTTTTCATTAAAAACCTGAAGAACATTTCCACCCTAGAAATCCCCCTTCTATCTTTCAGGGCAGAGGGGTGGCTTTACCATGGTTTGTGGGGGGCCAGCATGCCTGAGTTCCAAAGCCCTTGAGTTTTATTTTAATGTTGTTCATTTTTCCACCTGTCTCTGCAAGGGGGGTTGTGAAAACGTTTTTTTAAAAACTTAACTCCAGATTTCCGTTCAAAGAACTCCTTGGACCAACCTCGATCAAAACCGTTGTGTGCGTGCATATGCATGCAAATTTATATTGCTCATAGAATGAGTATTATTCCATTCCAACAAATTTAAGAATTTGTTAGTACATAAAAAGGATCATATCACTTGGCAGCATACCCTGAAATTAAAACCTCCTTGCATTTCAGTCACATGTGGTAATTAATGCTGGGTCAAAAATTTATCCCATGAGGACCCTAAATATTCTCATTCATTTTGGTGGGGCAGTGTGTGTGGTAGGGGAGGGGGGAATATCTTCAAAAGGATTTTCAAAAGAGGGCAAATTTCAGAGCAATTATCATATTCTGTTTCTCCTGATGGTTAAAGAGTGTCCCTCCATTCACTGTACCATTATCACTGGGCCTTTTCACACGACCCCCAAGATCTGCCGGCCACTTACATTCGGACCAGCGATCTTGGGGGTTCGTTGCTCTTCCTGCGTCCTCACCCCTCTGCACTTCCATGATCCTGTCTGCGTGAGGGAAGGGAGAAAAAAGGGGACAAAAGAATGCAGGCTCACCTCCGTTTGCCAGTCCAAGCCTCCCCGCCCCTTCATCGTCCTGATTCCTTCTCTTAAAGGGGCGGGAGGCAAAAACAAAAAAACAAACAGAAGCGAGGAGAGCCGGCACTCACTCCTTTAACTCCGGATCTGGGATTTATCACCCTCCAAGAGCAGGTACCTGAAAAGTGTGCTGGGACGCACTTAGGTGGGCGTGGTCGCACTTAATTTTCTGTAAACTCCGGAGCTGGTGGGGAAACAATTTTAAGCTCCGGAGCTGGGAGCCATTTGCGGCGGAGTTTAGGGGTCGTGTACAAATAGCTTAAGTGACAGTAAGCAGCCCACCTCTACATCCCATTTCCCCACACTTCCAGGGAAAGAGGTTCTATGGTTAGTGCTCCCATGGGAAGGTGGGGGGGTTACCAAGGAATCTACAGATTAGTGGGTAAGTTTGAAAAACTGAATGTAGCAGCTTTGTTGTTTTATGGGAAGCTGAACAATACTAACAAAAGACATGTTACAAGGAGTCAGAAAGACTGAAGCTACTTTGATGAGGGAATTAAACTTGTAGAAAGTTGTAGGGCAAGTTGTGCAGTGTACCACCTTTACCCTTTTCCTAGAGTTGGTCACTACACACTGCCTTCCCTCATACTTGCCGTAAGATGTATAAGACACAATTTTATAAGTTAAGTGCAGTAGAGAAAAGGGAGTTGTGCAATAGCTTCTTTAAAATGTATGGTTTGGGAGCCATTCTGAGAAACATTCTGAAGCGTTTATTTTAATTCTTCCTTATAAATACAAACTAGCTTACCAGAACTGTTTCTGTTTTCCACCAGCATTCTGTGATTGCCTCTGTCTCTGCCAGCATGACCTAGAACCACAAAACTACTGGGGATTTTACACACATACACACAAACACAAACACACACACACACACACACACACACACCTCATAGAAAACCATTGAAATTTATGCTCCTCCCTCACATTTCTCTCCTCAGAAATAGAAAGGAAAATTTCAAAATGTCATTTTCACACAGCTATAAACCCATGATGTCTTAGGGACAGCATATATGTGCTGATTAGAGATGGGCACAAAATGCCAAAATGGCATTCCGTGGTCGTTATTCTGGCCCTGGAGTCCGCTTCATTCCGTTTCCGTTTTTTGGGCCCCCAGGGCCCACTTTGTTTCCTTTTCTTCATTTTTCGGGTGCGGCAAGCTGCGGCCGCAGGAAGCCTTCCCAGGGCCGGGCGCCACCGGAGCCAGCGGCATGCAGGCCGGGAGAGCGTTCCCGCGGCTGCGGGGAGCCCTCCTGGGGCCGGGGCAAGCCTCCTGGGAGAGCCATCCCACAGCCACGGGGAGCCCTCCTGGGGCCGGGCGCCACCAAAGCCGGTGGCAAGCCTGCCAGCAGGAGAGCAATCCTGTGGCCACAGGGAGTCCTCCCGGAACCGGGCGCTGCTCCGGCCACCACCCCCGACAGGCCGCCACCCCCGGAGCACTACCAAGCACTGCCCTCCCTTGGGCCCCCTCCCCAAGGGCCGATCCGCCGTGCCATCCGCCACCCCTATCAGGTCGCTACCCCCGGAGCCCCACGCTGTGCTACCCTATCTGGGGCCCTTCTCCCTTGGAACCACTCCGCCCCAGGAGCCGCTGCCCCAGCAGACCGCCGCCCTGCACCCCCCCCGGGCCTAGACCTGGGAAACCTGTGGGGGGGTGCCGCTGCACTCCCCCCGTGCTCCAACGACGCCCTCCGTTCCGGCTTCCGAGCCAGCTGCACCGTTGCCGCTTCGCCACGTGACCGAGATCCCAGAGCCCAGCCCATAAGGGCTTGGATCCCGCCTCTTCTTGCGAGATCGGCAAAGCTCTGGTGGGGAGGGGGCAAAGAGGCTCCACCAGGCCCAGCCCCCTCTCGCTGCCCTCCACTTGTTGAATGACAGCCCAGTGGGCTGTCATTCACCAATTGGAGATGGCTGGACAGGGGGCTGGGATCCCGCCTCTGCATGCAGAGGCGGGATCCTAGCCTGCTCTTACTGCCCACCGCTGCTTCCTTATTAATTGCGCGAGCGGCGCGACGGCAATAACGGAAACAAACAGAACCAAAGAAAATTTTCTTGGTTCTGTTCGGTTCGAGCCTGCCCCATCGCAATGGTCGTTATTTGTACCATTACATAACGGAACGAATAACGGAGAACGGTAATGAAAAAATGGCCATTTCGTGCCCATCTCTAGTGCTGATATATTATTTTTGTTTTAAATCAGATTTTTAATAGACCATCAATCACACCTTTTGTTTGCCATGTAGTAGGCATTATGGGTGGAAGCTTGCTTTGAGGGGAACTTTTTTTGAACTTGAATAAGAGTCTTTCCTCCCTGTTATTGAATGTCGTCTCTCATTTTACAAGGCAATATCTAACATCGGCAACATTCAATGTCACTTCCACAGAACAAAGAAAGCAGGGAAGGGAAATGCCTTTGGCAAGGAAGCAGGCTTTGCGTTCGATTCAGTTAGAAAGAACCAGCAAAGAAGCCTCTAACAAGAGAGTTCTGTTACCATAAAAGTAGATCTGTGGAGCGGAAAGCTCTTCTTCCCTATTGGAGAGTCCTCCCTCCCCAACAAAATAGAAAGCAGCTGCTCTATCTTTTTTCTTCAGACATGTTTAGTCATTCGGAGCCTTGGCCTCAGCTGGGGAGAATGTCTGCTGTTGCCAAATCAGCACATCGGAGTTGTCAAGGTTCACTTGCATTGTATTTTCCAATTAATGTAAAGCCCTGTTTGGTAAAATGTTACATCGTGCCACAAGAACCTCCAGTCAAGGAAACCATAGATACGGATTAGATGCCACTGACTCCTGGATGGTTTTGTCCATCCTTTTCTTCAGACTCGGAGTTTGCCAGAATAGGGATTACAGCTTTCTCTTTTGCTGTTTTACTAGGAAATAACTGACCAAAGCACCCCGATAACTTTTAACTCTGTTTCTATTGTTTTAAATTCCTCTCTCTAAATGAATGTTTTCATGAGCAAAAAGCTCTGGAAGCTGACACAGGATTCCTACACAAGATTCTCAGACAATCTCCCACTCAGAGCCACATATTCTCAGCTTCCCCAGTGGAAGCCTTTGCGCATTTTAACATTACCCCGTTACTAGTGATTTAGAAGCCACAGGTCTATGCATCTGTATTATTATTATACATAGATTGTTTATATTGTTTTTATTCACAACTTTGTATGTGTTTGTTACTGTAGGATGCCTTCAGCCTTGTTTAGAGATTGCTATAAGAATGTGTTTTTGGTCTGGTCTCTGGGTGTTTTTGCAAATCCTGTTGCATGTGTATACTATGTACAATGGCAATAAAATAAAAATGAAATTGAAATTAGGATAAGGTCTCTGGTAAATTTAAGGAGAAGGGATAGTTTTTATAATTTTAAAGAAGGAAACATCTGGTGATAGCTTAAAGACCCACAAGTGGTATTTGGCATAAGCTGTTGTGGATTGCCCCAGAGGAAATGTTCAAAAGTGTAAGCCATTTACATATATGTCTCCTACTGCTTCTGTTTTGTACTACTTTGTTTAACACATGGTGCCCTCATTAACAGATAAAGTGACAGGGTGAGGCAGTGCTCATGGTCCTTCAGACATGTGGTGGCCTCTTTAAACATCTAACTGGCATTTTGCCCTTTAAAATATCCTGCACTGCAAACCAGGATAACAGCACTAAACAGCACAACAACTTGCATTGTACTTGTTAGACTATGGGTATCAGATTTCTCATGAACTCCAGCCATAAAGAATTGCTGACTGGAGACAGTCACTTTTCTGACTACAACAGTCAAGATGTGTGGAATATTCTAGAGAGTAAGCTTTTCTATCAGTGCTGTTGGCTATGCAAACAGTCTACTGATGGTTGGAGTATGATTGGTCCCACATCCTACTATAGTTCTTTTCAAACATATATTCCACTACACACACTTCCTGTTTCATGTTGAAGTTTGCTTTGTTTCCGTTTGAATCATGCCTTTTCCTTTAATTTTGTATTATACTTCGTTATCTCTCTGTTCTCAACTTCACACTGTGCCACAAGTCTGCTGGTGCAAGATAAAGAACTTAGAAGGGAAGAGGAAGTAATTTTACTTAGTGTCTGATTTAGGAATAACAACATTTATAAGAGGAAGACAAATCATAACACTGATATTATGAAGCTGCAGATGTCTTCTGTAAAACAAAATAAAAATGCAGGTGTCAAAACAACATAAAATATGTTGTCTAGGTTTCAAGAGTTTGCAGTGATGATTAACACAACTATTCAATGAAGTGATTGTTTCATCTATGGCTTGGAGGGAGGAAAAATATTTCCCATAGGCATGAATTAACCTCAATCGCCAATAAACTTTTTAATCCTAAAAGGATATGTGTGAGAAATGTGGACTGTAGATTTCAGCCCACCAACTGTTTTTAAAGTTCAGTTACAGGCCAGCGAATTGAATGATTGTTGATGTTGTTCATGCAGCATGGATAGGCAGCACAGCTTGCCAAATTGATTGTCTTCCATACTTAAAGACTCTTAATGATCAATTGTTTTCTGCACCCAAGGGCACAAAAGTACTCAAATCATTCTGTTAACCAGATATATCATTTTAGTACAAAAATGACAGATGGCCTTTGCTCTCATGAGACAGGAAGAAGAAACCAATATAATCAAATGTACAGTAACCCCCCTCTGTTTCGCGGTTCATGTACTGCGGTCCCGCAATATCGCGGGATCGCAGTACATGCTGGGCTTTTAAAACCTTTTCTTCCCCTTCCCCAAGACCGGGGCTCCAGCTTGGTGGTGGATCTGATCTGCTACCGTTGCTTACCTGGCTTCTCCAAGACTTCTTTGAGTAGCCCGGGTGAGAGGCGGAGGCAGACCCAATCCCCCTCTGTCGCTTGCCGGGGCTGCTCCAAGACTTAAAAAGTTTTCCAGCAGCCCAGGCAAGTGGCGTTGACAGGTCAGTTCCACCACCACCGCTTACATGGGCTGCTGGTCCCCCAGGCCCCACCCGACCTGCATCCGCATATTACGGATTTTCAGTCATCACAGGCCGGGTGGGTCCCTAACCCCCGTGATAGGTGGGAAGTTACTGTACTCAAAAGTGTAAAATAATAATTAAGTACACTTGCAGGGTTATCTAATGGAAAAAGCAGATCCAGCTCCTAGTAGTGAATATCCAAAGACCTAGAACCTCAAGGTAGACACAGAAATGACCGGGCATCCAGTCCTGTGCTGAACACCTTACCTGTACTTCATCAGTTTGACTAGTGATGCAATTCTGTTATTTCCTCCAATCTCTCATTTTATTTCTACTGGAAATTCATTTGAAAAGTAGTATCAAATTCCCAACTTCATCCTTATAGGAATAGTGAAAAATTGGTTGCAGCCATAATAGTTGGTCCAGCAACTTGAGAATCTCTGCTTAAAGAAATAAAAGGGTTGTTTTCCTGTGGCCACTGCCAAGTTCTGAGGCTCCCTAGAGTCTTCTGCCAGCAGGCAGGGGCAATTTCCTTGAGCAGGCTTTTGGCAATTCACCAGGTCTATATTTCCCCAAGTGATGTGGGATTCAGTTGTGGTTCTAATACTATGAGTCTCTATTCTAGGAGAAAGAGGAATATGAATCCAACAAACAAATGAAATGATTACCTAATGTTCATACTTAAAGTATCTAAATATCCTATATATATATATATAATAACTATAAATGCAACATTAGATCCTCTGATTTGTCTTCTTGTCTCTCTGCCCTACCTAATAATGGTGATTATTTGAAGCAGGGGTCACGAAGAGTCGGTCAAGACTGTAACAACGCAACACATGCACACGAACACACACAGTCTAACCCCACAGCCCGGGGATCAGTTTTCTGCTCTTGGAATCAGCAGACAACCAAAAATGCAAAATTAAAAATTAAAAAAAAATTCTCAAAGTGAGGGGGAAATTATATTTTTGCTCTAGAATTGTCTGGGGCATGGGGTTGCAAACCTATTTAAAGGGGCCATTCCCAGTAGCAGAAATTGGTCTCTTTTTTCTTTTTATTTTTGAGGGGGGGGGGATATTTTTTAGCATAGGGAGTTTAGCTGGTCAGACTCAGAAGACCACAAAAAGGCTTTAGAGTTCACATATGTTGTGTCGTTACAGTCGTGACCGACTCTTCGTGACTCCATGTCCATGGAGTTTTCTTGGCAGGAATACTGGAGTGGTTTGCCAGCTCCTACTCCAGGCGCCTACAGCACCTGGTATACCTTGGAGGTCTCCCATCCAAGTAATAACCAGGGCCGACCCTGCTTAGCTTCCGAAATCAGGCGAGATCGGATGTGCTTAGGGCATCTAGGCAAGATAGAGTTCACATATAGCCTACCTTTAATTTAAAAGACAATCTCTGAAGGTCTGCTCTTTCAGTCTTTAGATAGGATGCTTAAAGAAAAGCAAAGTTTTTTTATTATTTGTCACTTTTTGATCTGACATGTCTCAAACCCAAAGTCTCCTAGAAGCCTGAAACCCCTGTTGTAGCTAATAAATCCCAAGGAATATCATTCTTTTCTGTGACTTGCTATCTAAATATAGTCATCAAACTGGAGGAAAATCAATTTCCATTCATCTCCACAACATCTTACCTGCACACCACTTTCCCATGCATTCCTTTCATTCCTCCACAAACTTTTTCTCTGTCATATCTTGGCCACTCCTTTAAAACAACCCATGCTTGTTATTGTCCAGAAACAAAGGGTTGCACAAATATGGTGGCCACTTATACATTACCAAAGCAAGAAGGGAGGGAACAAAAGAGGACACAAACGATGTGTTAGTTTAGATGTATAAATGAAAATTTGGAAATGATTTCTGAAATTGGTGTAGAAATTTAAATCGCTTCTTTGTAGCAGGGGTTACTGTAAACCTCGTGTCTCATCAAGCCCATGTGCCAAGTGTCTGGTGGTAATTTTAAGGATCCTGCTCTTTCTCCCTAAATTTCTTTTACCTTTTACTGTCCCTCAACTGGACACCCCTTGAAACCTTCAGAAGTCCTGCCTCTAGCAGCCTTTCAAGTATAGGACTGCCCTCTGCAAAATAATTTATATGGCCACCCTATGCAATGCTACAGGGTGATTTTGTAAAGAACAATAACAAATCTGTAGAAGGCCAGGCTATACATACATTGAATGTTTTTCTTGTGCTTTTGCTGCAGAGATGCAAAGATGGCTTTTTCAGAACTTATTCAGGAGAATGCAGCCCTTGTAATTGCAACAACAATGCCGAAAAGTGTCTTGATGGATCTGGAATCTGTTTGGTAGGTGATCTCTTCTCTTTACTAAAACTGTGAAAACAAATCTCCTCTTACTTTGTGAAATGTTGGAGCCCTTCAGCTATTGGTTGTCACAGAAGTGTAACGAAGCATTGTCATTTACCTGTTCTTATCATATTATCTATTAAGCCATTTGAGTAAGTTACACACAACTTACTGTGGGCAGCTGAGGCTAACTCATCACATGCTCAATATGGATATGCCCTTGGATCTTGTTAATTAGCCATGGAAATTTATGTAAACCTGGTACAAAGAACATTACAGTTACAGCTGTTAATTTTTAAAAATATTACTAACTCTAATTGAGAAATATGAATCAAAGTAAGAGTCTAATAACTTTTTAGAGGTGCATAGGTAAGAGATCATAATGATGGGAGGCTTTGCCTTATATGTGTAAACATCTATTGGACATATCACAAGCTTGAAGCCTTGATTAATATAAACTCTTTCTCTGTTAAAGGGACATTATACTGTATCCTGCAATGACAGTAATTCTTCGCTGCCCAAATGCTTTAATCAAATTATAGAGAGCCTGAATGCTTCACTTCCCCACCCAACCCCCAAAAATCGATTAATTGGCTGAGTCAGACACATAGGCAACTCATCCACAAGAGAGATGACTTGTTTTTAATTCAGATCTATTGTTATGAGTTTAAAAAAATGTGAAAGCATATTTTGTGTTTCTGGATCTGTTTGTCCAAATAGAGCCAAAAGGGGTAGAGAGTTCCTAACTAGAGATGGGCATGAAAGGAATTTTTAATTCATTTTGTTATTCATTAATTGTTTCATTACGAAATGAAACAAATAACGAACAGACGCATAAAAGAAAAACACTTCCGTTTCATTCACTTTGTTTTTCACTTTCCCATAGGAATGCATTGAAGCAATGCATTCCTATGGGGGAAAGCCAGTACGCCCCCCCCCCAAACTGCAGGGATTTTTTTCCCGCCCAAGCCACCGCCGGTCAGCGGAATTTTTTTTTTAAAAAGCCTGCCCTTTCCCCCATCCGATCGGGCACAATCGGGTGGGGGGTTTAAAAAAACGCCCCGACCCAGCTGTGGGCCAGCTGGTCGGTGTGATAAGTTTAAAAAGAAATTGACCAGCCGGCATGCAAGTAAAAAAATTAAAAAATAAAATAAAAAGTAAAATAATAGCCGGCCCCTGTGTTAAAATAAACATTTCATGTAAAACATGCTTAGAAATGCATGCATTTATATAAAATATATTTATAAATTTGTATTTCATGAGGAAATAATTTTAAAATGTGCAGTTCAATTTATATTTACAGTATATTTGCATTTTAAAAAATATATATTTGTATGCAGAAAAGAGACAAAGCAGGCTTAGTGAATTAATAGGTGTTAAATTGACATAGACTATTACTCATAGAAAGCTTTAAATTAAATTTACGAGGAAAGTGGCTAATTTATATTCTCATAATTTTTTCCTGTGCTTCCCTTTTAAGTGCTGCTGCATTAGATCACCAAACTAGGAGGTCATTTTCCAAGAGGAAACAAAGCAGGAGAAAAACACAAATGGCTTCATGATTCCACAGAGCATCTGTGTATACGTTCTTCCAGAAATTAGCCCAAGGGCTGAGCTTTAAAACTGCACACCAGAAGCAGAAAACAGTTTTAGCCTGGAGGGAATAGGACCAATGCAACAGGCTGGATGATGTCACTCCTTTTGATGTTTTTTGCCCCTCTGCATATTACAGTGTTCTCTATAAAGATAGACTTACAGTGTTCTGGCATTCCTTGTCCCTGAAGAAGTAGATATTAAAATTTTGATCCTTGAAAGCCCATGGGACAATGAATCCTGGAGTCTTTAAAATACAACAGTATTTTCCTTTTTCTCCAGCTTGGTTGTTTTTTGTTTTGTTTTGTATTTTGTTGGTTTGCCTCCTAACCCCCCCCCCCTTTAATTTGCTAGTGTATAGAGTTCTGAGCTGGATAGCTCAGTGAGTTTTGTATCTGACTACAGAGCCAGAGTTTGGTAGTTCATTTCCCCACTATGCCTTCTGCAAATACAGACCTCCTGTGTGGCCTCAGGCTTCTAGTGGTCAGTTCTGGCAATGGCATCATTAAAAAAATATGTAAGGGGGGGGAGCTTTCCCTGAATATTTTAAATATTTTCAGACTATGAATAAATTAATCAGACGACACTGATCCTACCAATAAGGGCATCCTACTGTTATCAGTTATATATCAGTGAAATACCGTATGTGTGTTGTTCCTAATATTTATTTATTTATTTATTTATTTATTTATTTATTTATTTATTTATTTATTTATATACTGCCAGTCTTCCAAGAGGAACTCCGGGCAATTAGCAATAATCAAAAGAGCAAAACATTCAATATTAAAAATAAACAAATGGACAAATTATAAATTATATAATTATAGTGGTTTATTATATATTGTTGATGTTGATTTCTGTGTCTGCCTATATCTGGCCTCTAGGCAAATAGGTCCTCAACTGTGCTTTATACACTTTGTTTCAGTGTGCATGCACAGCATTCATAATTGTCAACATGAAACAAAACCCTGATACCTTCTGTGGATGAGATTTCAGATTTTTAGTCTAACAATTTTAGACAAAAATAGCCTTATACAGGAAAAAATAATGTATATGTTTTTAATTTTCATGGCTTCTGAGGTGCTCACAGAACAGAAAGAGAGCTTAGAATCCAGCTGAATGTTTGTGCCAGCATAATCCTTGGCCTAGATTTCATATGCGAAATTATCTCTTTTTTTAGAAGTCAGGTCTGCATTTCTTGTGGTGAACCATGGCAATTTCATCTACTGGCAATTTGCTTGCTGAGATTTAAGCTGATGGACATAGGCTGAAATAGTCAGATTCTGGACAGCTATCATTTAAATGACAAGTTATACCTACAAGAGTATCCTGTTGAAAGAAAAATAGTATAGTAAGACCCCATATCCATTGATGTGGGGGGGCAGGTTGGTTTTATGATCTACCATGGATTCCTGAAACAAAGGAATCTTAATGTATACGCAACATACAAGGGGCAGGACAAAGTCTATATTTTCTACAGCAGTTTGACAAACCAGAATGTGGGAGATCCTGAATATCTGAAATCTCAGCAAAATGACTGTGACAAGCTTCTCAGCATTGCTATGCTGTGATTTTTCCCTGAGACTTGTTTTCAATCATTACCCTCCAAAGAATGATGGATTACGTACACAAGTCTTCATCCTCTTTGGAAGCAATTAATAATTATAAGTTAGCCTGCTTAGTCCGTTATTAAGCAGTTCGGCTTTGAATATCTATCAAGTAACTGATTCATTTGTTTCAAGTTCACCCAGCTATGGACTGCTCAGAATACTAAGAACATCTCTGATGATAAGTGGCATGAGCCCAAACTGAGGATTTGTTTATATTTGCATTTGCTTTGCGAGAAGTTCTGAATGGAAATCATAAGGTGTCACATGGTATTTGGGTTGGCATATGCATCCTTTTTTAATCGGGGTTGTATCTTAACAGAATCACTTTTGGGATCATTGCATTTGAGGCTTTGTCCTGCTCCTGCCCATTCTGCCCTCCTGCTAGTCACTCACCCCTGCTACGGTGGTAAGGTGAAAGAGAGAGAAGGTCAGACCCCCACTTCCTCCAGCACCCATCTGTCCATTCTTCCTTCCTACCACCTCTCCCACTATTTCCATTGGTTACCCAAGGGTGCAATTTGCAGCAACCGAAGGATGTACATATGCAGAAACAGTTGACATAACTCGAGTTTCGTATGCATGCTAAAATAAACAACGCTTTGACAGAACAGTATTTTAGGTCACTCTCCAACCAGGAAACATACTTCCCTGGTTACATCATGGAGACTCCATATTTTAAACCTTTAAAAAGCAGGACACAGTATGACAGTGGATCCTATTGTTAAAGGGGTCAACCTTCTGATACAGCTGTAATCTTCTGGTTGCTTTATCCGCAAACCCTGGCAGGCCAGCATTGCTGCGCAACATAGCACAATTGGCAAAGCACTGCCAGTTGCCAATCCTTTCCATCTAATTAGTGAATACCTGCAACGGGCTCCATAACAGTCACTGGACCTGCCTGTTCTGTTTGCCAACAGCATTTGCTGAAATAACTTCTGCTAGAATTGAATTGTGCATTCCTTCTTTTACTTTTTTTTCTAATTATCCCCTTCTTCATTATTTTATCATCTTGCAGGATTGTCAAAGAAGCACAACTGGAGACCACTGTGAAAAATGTCCCGATGGCTATCTGGGAGATGTCACCCAGGGAGCACCCAGTTTTTGCCAGCCTTGCCCGTGCCCTTTGCCACTGGTTGCCAAGTAAACGCCTTTTGTTTTGTCCCTTCTGCTGCTGAGTATATCTTTGCCCAGATATTGTTAGGCTTCCTGAAGAGGAGGCGGATATTGATCAGTTTACTCAAAGAACAAGATACAGTAATTTAAACTCTTCATTTTTTTACAGATGGACTATGAAAAAGAAGGGGCTTTTTAGTTCTTATTTATTTTCAGTCACTTTAGCATCTCTGTCAGACAAGCAAGAAGAACTATGTGTTTGATAAGATCTAGGCTCTCTTTTCTTTATACATTTTGATCAGTGTCATTGTTTGCACAACCACGTGGTTCTTAAGACTGCTTCAGTATATCTGACTCTAATATACATACTCTTACCTGCTGGTAAGTGAGCGCTGTAGGCACATTTAAGAGAAATTGGAAAATGACATTTTTGAACAGAAACCATGGCACTCACTATCATATGATGTGGTGATAGCTGCCAAGTTGGTTGGTTTTAAAAAGAGATTCGTAACATTGAAGGAGGCAGTGGCTACTAGTCAGAATGGCTATTGTATACGTCACCTCCAGCATCTGGGGCAGAGTGCATTCTGTATATCAGTTTCTAGGGAACTTACGAAGAATAGTGGTGTCTTGTCTTTCTAAAGGGCTTCCTGTTTACAATTGGTTGGCCATTTTAGGAACAGAAGCTGAATTGGATAGGGATTCCATCTGATCCAGCAGGCCTCTGCTTATGCCCTCCAAAAGTATAAATTCCCAGAATTCCCTGGTCAGCTTCTAAGCTCTGATGCCCAGGAGATAAAATATTTACATTGGGCTGAGAAGTAGTACTGTAGAATGAATTTCATACAGACCATGTCACAAATGGAAATCTCTTCCTCGAGCCTGAAATGTCTGGCAAAACAGACCATCTGGTGCAAAATGGACCACTATGTAGGCTGTGGTCCATCCTGTGCAGGGCAGAGGACTATCCTTCACAGAATAAGAGTGCTCAGAGACCACCAAGTTTTTATATCAGACGTATGTGAGGAGGTGGGGGAGGCTGCTCACAGTAACTGTTGATGACTTTTATGGACTTTGCCTGGGACATTCCAGACAAGACTTACCTGGTCTGGATAGAGTTGGGAGTGAGAAGCTGCAGCATAACTGTGCAAAAGCCAGTTATTCCAAAACAAAGAGAGAAAGTGTCATGACTCGAAGCCTTCCTGCTTGTTACTCTGACTAAGCGGAAGGCCTGCCATGGGGGGAGAGGCTAGCAATGATGGAAACAACCTCCCCTGGATCTAACCCAAATTCTTTTTAAAAGTGTAATGAGTTCCTGTATGTCCAAACTGGACACTGGCACTGAGACCAGGAATTTTCCTTCGCCATTTTGTACAGAAATGGGCATTTCCCTTTTTTAATAAAAAAATTAGGCAAGGAAGCAGATGAGGCCCATCAGATTTTTTTGGGGGGGGGGGGTCTCAGGACAAGAAGAAAAGGGGAGGGTGTTTTTTTTTCTTTCTCCTCCTCAAAGAGAAGAAGAAGCTGCAAGATTTCCATCCCTGTTTTAGTACAGTATATATACTACAGTATGCGTATGTACTGTTTTTGGCATGGGAAGACACATCTCTTTGCAGTTTTAACAGCTGTCCTTGCACTCCTAGTAGTGGCATCATGGAACCTCACTTGGGCTGCGAGCTGTTGTCAGGTCAACTTATCCCAACCCTGTACATCTCTACCTATTCACACAAAGATGCCTCCCAGATTAAAGTGATTATCAAAATCTCACTATTTTGCATGTCCACCCACTTTCCACAAGGTTCTGGACGGTGCATGTGACAGCACTACAAGGGGGAAATTGTCTCCCCTTGGGAAGAAGACAACCACTTATCTCTGTCATTATATTATACTCTCAGACAATCGTAACTGAGAATTCACTGTTATGTAGCGCGACCTCTGAATATTCTTGAATTGCAACATAACATAGATGCCTTGTATCTATGTACATTCCATTATGATAAACCTATAAATAATTGTTCTCTCCTAAACCAAAGAGTAGCAGGAACGACATTTTGCCTTGAGGGTTTCCTATGGTTGATTTTAACTTAATTAATTACCTTTTGCTTCCATGGCATTTATTGTAGGTTGTTTCCTCCTTCGGTGTATGCACTTTGCTGGCACTGCAAAACTACTATGTAAAGGTCATGTGCTCAGGCTGCTCTTTGTTTATTTTTAAAGTTCTTTTCCATTTCTTCCCCTTTGGTAACACATTTCACAGTGGAAACAGGTTGATAGTTCCCAAAGTAGTGCCTAAATCCCACCCTGCTCTCCTGAAAACTGCTGATACAAAACCCATTGGGAATGTTTAATTTACTCAACTACTCCTGTAAAGAACATCACTAAATGAAAGTAAAGCTATTAGAGCTCATAGTACTCCTAGAATATATATGTGGAATTTTTTTTTTCCGAGTTGTCGTTTTTCGGGACGGGTCCGTTTCGGCTCGTTTCCGTTTTTCGTGAAATTTTTAAAAAAATTGTCGTTTCGTTTTTCGTTTTTCGTTTGTCGTTACTGCCGCGATTTAGCACGACTTGACTTCCCAGAGCATGGGGTAGGGGGTAAGGGCTAGGCTTAGGGTAACGGTTAAGGTTAGGGTGGGTTAGTGGGCTGTACCTCTGGGTGCCTCTGGCCCACTAAGAACACAGTGTACTGGCGTATGGGTTCGGGTTAGGGTTAGGGTTAGGGTTTAGGGTTCGGGTTTGTGGGCTTTTAATGCCCTCTCTGGCACACCCAGAAGTCTCAGCAAAACCTGGCCATGCGATTGGTGGAATGGCTCCAAAAA
>JAHTLZ010000122.1:2396515-2418056 GCA_023846285.1 Phrynocephalus versicolor
CTCCAAAAATTTGCATGGTCCCATCCCATGGCCAGCCCATCATTGCGTGTGCACAGGTGTAAAAAAATAAAAATAAAATAAAATAAAATAAACGGAGACGTATTTTGGCAAGACAAACCCACTGCTGCTACTGTAAAAATTAAAGCATTTAAAATAGCTAATTTTCGCATGTTTCTGTGGTGCTTTGGTGTGTTTTTGGACCACGATTTCAAAAAAAATATTGCGGTCGCCATTTTGGATTCCCCCGCCCGCACACCGCATGGCATAGGCAGACGAGACAATGCTCCCCCTGCCTGGTACCAGCAGCGCAGCAGTAGCACCAGCCAAGGAGAGGGGGGGCGGGGAAATCCCCCCCAAATAAAACACCCTTCTGGCCTGGTAGGTGCCCTCAAACAGTTTTCGCCTGCTTTTAGGACCGGGAATCGGTTTTTTTTTTTTTAACTTTTAAAAACTTTTTTTCTGTGCCGCTTGGCATCGCGGCAATCGCCGCGATGCCAGGAACGACAACGACAAATCAGACCCAATTATTCTTTAGTCGGTTCGAGTTCAAGTTCTGGCAGAGTAATTCCCGTTACCGTTTCCGTTCTGTAACGGAAACGAGTAACGGAAACGGAAACGGGAATTCCGCTAAGTCGTGCCCATCTCTAATATATATATATATATAGCTACTTTCCCTTTTTCCTGTTAGTTTGACAAAAGCAGTAAGGGGCAGTAAAATAACATGTAATTACAACAGTAGATACCTGCCTAAAATGCACAGGAACATTCAGAAGACAAGAGCTCAGAGGTAGGGTTTGACTGGCCTTAGCTTCCCAGCACATGCCCACACTTTGGTTACAGGGAAGCAATCCCACGCCTGAATATTTATCTTTAACTAGATTAGGAAGTCCTTCCAAGTGGACCCTCAGCAGTTGCTTCTCTCCATACTCCATCTGTTGCATCATCTTTGGAAAAACTAGCTTCTTGCACATTAGGTATTGAAGACGGTGGCAGTGTTCTGGACTTAGTCATTTTCCTGGCCCCGACTCCCATGGGTCCAACCAAGGACATTTTGCTGCCTGAGGCAGCACCGCAAATAGTCCCCCACCTGTTTCCTATAACACCCACAACTCCCCAAGTTGTTTTGGCACATGGGACTGAAAACCCACACTTGTCTCACTTCCACCCTGGCAGTCAAAAAAGTCACAATTGAACTGTCAATTTTCAACCCTTAAAACACGCAAAATCCCTTGCCTGAGATGGCTGTTGGACTCTGCCTCGCGGTGGCACCACTTCTACTTCTTCACAAAAATGTGAATCAGTAGGACTGTGCCCCTTCCAAAAAATGCTACAAATTCAGCTCTGACACCTGTTTTATTTATCATAGTCCCATGCTTCCCTTTCAAACATTACAGGCATTCTCAGATGTACAATTTAGCCAACAGGTACCCTTTAGAAGTGGGAATACCATAGACCTATTAGAAAGGTTAGGATCCCAAACCTTCTCTTTTTTTAATTATATTGAATGCCAGCTCTTAAAATCTAGAAAGTTTTAAAGGGACAATGATTATTTTGTACGCCCAGAGTCCCTATTTGGGAAACCGGGTTGTATAGAAATGCAATAAATGAATAAATAAATAAATTGTTTTCAGCAAAAGTGAAAGCCATAGGAATAACAAATGCAGACTTATACTGTTTGTGTCAAAATCTCTAAGATGGCAGATTACATACACAGTTGTTCATTTGATTCATTTGTGTGGGTTTTTCTTTCTCTTTTTGCCTGGCCTTCCATATCCAATATCCTGGGAACCTGAAGAAGAATTCCCATTAGACTATCATTTGTTTAGAACAACTGGATTCCAGCTGCTCCAGATTATAGCAGATGTCATTATGTGGGTTGTTTTTTGATTCTCTAGGCTAAGAATTTTATGACCAAAGATTCAGGAACACTTTTTGGCTTCTTATTCTGACCAAAAAAAACAACCTGCTTTTGAGAATCACTAATTAAATTGTGTCCTTAAAATGTTACAGAAGGACAATGTGTTTCAGGACGACTTTTAACTCTAGACAGAGGTTATTAGACTAGAAATGCAGATGAATGTACAGGATCTTTAAGTACTTTAAGGCAGGATCATTTGTACTTCATTTTTAACAAGTTGTTTTTTTAAAAAAAGAATAAAGCACTGCACATATCATATTATTCTTTGGCAGCCTGAACCTTCCCACTTAATCACAACCTAAACAAAAATACCGTATTCCATTTAGTGGTAAAAGGTTTTGTAATAACCGAGTGTTCTTGTGGCCACACATGGAAAGGCATCAATTTTTTGCAAGTCTTCCTTGCCATTAGCTCTTCGTGCTATTATCCACACCATTCCAAAGGTCCCAGCCTACTCGGAGAAGCAGTTTTCAGGGTGTACATGAGGTCTACAGTTGTGGGCAGGAGCTTTCCAAGTCTGGGTATGCAAAGCCACCCTTGGACGCAGCCTACAGAGTCCCATAAGCAGCTTTAAAACTAGCATGTTCATTGTGGCAAGCACTGTCATAGGACAGAGACCGGTTTGTCCAGGCTAAACTATAAGTTAGAGATAGCCAGTCATTGTAAGATGGATTTACAGAAGAATTTGTGTGCGATTGTCACAGTAAAAGTATCTCTCATTTCCTAGATTTTGTAAAAAAAAATAAGCATACTTTGTGTTGTGTTTTGTGATTCAGAATGGAAATGCATTCTTCTTCGCCAATCTGATTTCTCAGATACCAAAGTATGTCAAAATCACATCTCTACAATACTTCAGCTTTAGTGCCAGGCTATCGGCATAATCTATAACCTGGCTCTTAGTTGCATGAATTGTGCATTTTTACAGATAAATACATGTACTCTGAAGATTGGGATGGGGGTTATAAAAACAACCCCCTCCACCTCCAACAGAAGAATGTGAACATATATAGCAGTGATGGCGAACCTTTTAGAGACCGAGTGCCCAAACTGCAATTCAAAACCCACTAAATTTTTTTTGCAAAGTGCCAATACAGTAATTGAACCTGTATACGGGTGGCTATGAAGGGGCGATGTCGGGTGCCCACAGAAAGGGCTCCGAGTGCCACCTTTGGCACCCATGCCATAGGTTCTCCATCACTGATATATAGCCTTTCAATGATGTTTCTTGGGAAAGATATATGTTGGCATTCCTTTCCTGGAATTATTTTCATGTCCATTATACACACACCCATTTCATACATTTGCCAAAGTGGGCTCTGGTGGTAGTGGTTCTTTTTGAACTGTTGCCAGATCCCAACATGGCGACACCTCTGGGAACTCAGCATCATCCTTCAGTAGAGAATTACCCTGAGTTGAAGCAAGAGCCAAGTATCCTTGCCTCTCTGATGTAGCTTGCTACACCATCTACAATATCTAGATCTACAGTGGCACACTCTGGATTTTAAAGCAGAATGTTGAGTGCATCCTTCTTACACTGCTAGATAAGGTGTTTGAATCTTGAGGTTTGTCTGGATTTCAAATGCTATTAATATTTTATAAGTAGAAAAGCAAACTCTCAGGAAGAATGAACTGACTTTGGCAGGAACAGAGATTGTTTTTACTGCATTACCCTATTAGGAAGGGTATGCAGGTTTATCTGAACTATACAGTGAGACGGTATCATTATATTTTCTAATGCCAGTAGAATGTACGCATTATTGATACAGTTGTTTATTTCCAACCAATTATGAAAGGACTATAGTGGCATGTATAGCTAATTCACATTACGGTATACTGTAATTTTAAAACTAAATGGCCCCCTGGGCCATAATAATCCTCATTCAAAGCCAGAAAGCAGATTAAACGAAGGAAATTACAATACCAAGAACACAACTGACATGAAGCCAGTGGGAGGGGGGGACTGGGAAGAATTTATAAAAAGCTGTGTTATAGGCAATGAAAACCAGGCAATGGTATAACCATTACCCCCGGTAGAATTTCGGGGTGGATAAAAGAGGGAGGGGGAAAAGTCTGAATAAAGAAAAAGGTTCCAGGGGGAGGTGAGCACTACTATTATCTGTAGGTGTATTATGTATTATGTTTTATTTTATGCTTTTGTTTATGTTTTATGGTTATGTCTAAAAATTTTAAAATTTAAATTTTAAAAAAAGAAGACGATACCATCTACTCTGCTCTTCCTTCATGTGTGTCAATCAACATAAATCAACATTCAGGTTAGTTGCTGGTGACACAGGTTAGAAATAGAGCAGGGCCCACCAATCCGCTTCAAAACTATAGGAACTGCCTCAGCTAGCAAGTAGGGGTTCCCAACCCACCCACACCCACCCACCCTGATTCCTTACTCTCTGCAGACAACTGGGAGCCTCTCTGTGGCATGTTTCAGCATCACCAAAGACTGTCATGAGGGGAGGGGAGCATAGTTGAACTTCAGCTAAATGGGCTTGGTCATAGGGATAACATAAGCCCCTTGTTGTAGCAGCTCCACTGGCTGCTGATCCATTTCCAGGAACAATTCAAAGTGCTGGTTCCAGCTTATAAAGCCCTAAACAGCTTAGGTCCAAGGACTCCCTTCTGATCCTGCTTGGCTATTAAGATAATCAGGAGAGGGTTTTTTCTCATCACCCTCACAGATGCACTGTTGCTAGTTTTAGTTGTTTTTTAATGATGTAAGCTTCCTTGAGTTCCTTTTAGGAAAAAAAACGGGTAAAAATAGTTGAAATAAATAAAACCAGGCACATGACAAAACTGACTGGAAAGGAGTCGATAAGATCTCAAGTTTACCCTGCTGTATTAGGAATTTCATTTTACCAATTAAGAGAGCATAGCACAGCACCAAGAACATGAATTCTCAAATTGAAAGATGGATGTAGACAAATTCTCAATATAAAATTGCATAAATTATGCAGCTCATGGATTTTTGATTTTTGCACACTAGTTATTATCCATAGGAGTTACCCGTCATCTCTGATCATGGCTTTTTAATGCAATTTCAGCTTTGCAGTCTCCTGTTACAGGAAAAACGGCCTGGTGCGCTGTATGTGCAGGGAAAATTATGCAGGTCCAAACTGTGAAAGGTAAGTACAGTTTCACATACAGATTTGAACAATGTTGGAACATCATGCCATTTATATTTACCATATCATCTAACCTACATTTTATTTAGCCAGCACATTGAGAGCCAGTATGGTGTAATGGTTAGAGTGTTGGAAGAGGACTGAAAAGCTGTGCTTTCAAATGTCATCTGGGCCACAGAAACTCACTATGAGTGTGTAGCACTCGTAAACCACTCCTCAAACACCTTGAATACCCCAGAAAACCTATTAGGGTCACTGTAAGTGGAAAGTAGAGATGGGCACAAAACGACCGTTTTTTCGTTACCGTTCTCCGTTATTCATTCTGTTACGTAATTGTATGAATAACCACCATTGCGATGGGGCAGGCTCGAACCAAACAGAACCAAGAAAATTTTCTTCATTTCCGTTATTGCCGTTGTGCCACTCGCGTGATGAATAATGGAGCACCGGAGGGTGGCGAGAGGGGCCTGGGCCTGGTGGAGCCTCTTTGCCCCCTCCCCACCGGAGCTGACGATGTGAGACTTTGCCGATCTCGCAAGAAGAGGCGGGATCCAAGCCCTTATGGGCTGGGCTCTGGGATCTCGGCCACGTGGCGAAGCGGCAACGGTGCAGCCGGCTCGGAAGCCAGAGTGGAGGGCATCGTTGGAGCATGGGGGGAGTGCAGTGGCACCCCCCAGGTTTCCCAGGTCTAGGCCCGGGGTGATGTGGGGCGGCAGATCCCAGGGTGGAGGGGTTCCCAGGGAGAAGGGCCCCAGTTTGGGTGGCACTGCGTGGGGCTCCGGGGGTAGCGACCCGACAGGGGTGCTGGATGGCGCGGCGGATTGGTCCTTGGGGAGGGGGCCCAAGGGAGGGCAGTGCTTGGCAGTGCTCCAGGGGTGGCAGCCTGTTGGGGGTGGTGACCAGAGCAGCACCCGGTTCCAGGAGGACTCTCCGTGGTCACAGGATTGCTCTCCTGCTGGCAGGCTTGCCACCGGCTCTGGCAGCACCCGGCCCCAGGAGGGCTCCCCACAGCCACGGGAACGCTCTTCCAGCCTGCGTGCCACCGGCTCCGGTGGCGCCTGGCCCTGGGAAGGCTCCCTGCGGCCGCAGCTTGCCGCACCCGAAAAATGAAGAAATGGAAACGAAGTGGGCTCTGGGGGCCCGAAAAACGGAAACGGAACGAAGTGGAACCCAGGGCCCGAATAACGACCACGAAAAGCCATTTTGGCGTTTCATGCCCATCTCTAATGGAAAGCAAGTTGGTGGAACTTAACATATTTTAAATTCACCCCCATCTTTACATTGAGAAGGAAAAGCTCCAGCGTATATCAGGAAAAAAATTAGAAAAGAACTTGCGGGCTTGCATAACACAAAGGCAAGAGCAGGTGGTACCTTTATTAGACCACTGAAAAATCAAAGAAACAGATACCTTTCAACAGTAATCCATCTTCCTCAGATTGTGTACTTGTAGATCCTGCAGAAAAGAATATATATGAGAGTCCAAAAAAGTAATGGCAGATGATTGGCCAGATCTGCTTCATGCACACCTGTGTGACTCTGTTCAGCCATGTATTTCTACATTCTCCAGTAGGTCGCTATCAGTAACAGTGACAATCCAGTATGTGCTGGTTACCACGAAAGGGTGTTTCAATCACACTTCAGACATCCATCCCTTCTGAAAGTATGTGCTTTCTCTAGGGGGAGATTTCCAACACTTCCTGCAACTATTCAAATTAATCAGAAATGTGCCTGATTATGGCTAAGTGCTATTAACACTCATTGGTTATTCAAGGATCCAATTGACACATTTATTTTGAACTTTAAAGAGGCCATCTTGTTCTCCTCCAAAATATTAATGTGTTCTTCTGATCTAGATGACTTAGAAGCTTTTCAGTAATTGAAATCAATCATTTCAATAGTTGCACAGTATTAAAATACTGTACAGTATGTACTGAAAAATATATAACAGAAAAATATATTTGCCTGCTATTGCTTTTATTTTGCAATTATAAGAATGATATGGGGATTATAACTTGCAGTTATGAGGTCTCTAGAATGAAACTATGCTTTCAGAGTTAAGTATAAATATTAAATAATATACTGTTTATATATTTGTTATACATTAGTATTTCAAAACATACATAAAATTGGCAGAGCAGACCACTTCTAAACTTGACGGAAGATATTTATTTAGCTTTTTAATTAAACATGACCATCCCTTTTCGGCTGCAAAGAAAGCAAAAGCAAAGCAAAGCACTGTTCTGCTTATGCACTGTCACATGGCACTTAAAGCACTCTCTGGGCAGTTTACAATTTATTTATGTGGGCTACACATTACCCACCCCCAGCAAGTTGGGTACTCATTTTACTGACCTCGGAAGGATAGAAGGCTGAGTCAACCATGAGTCAACCTTGGTTCCCCCCAAGAAGCCAATTTGAACCCAGTTCCAGTCAACTAAGATCATTCTCGAAACATCCCTTTTAGTATACTTCTTTAAAAACTGAAGCTCTCAAAATATCCAAGGAACTGACGTTTTAATTAGCACTCAATGGGGTCATAAAGAGGGTCTCCCTCTTTTTAACAAGGATAGAGAGGCCACAGGCACAAATTTTCATTGGTCTGATGCTATGCCAGCTACCAAGAACAGCCATTTTGTATTCTCAGATGATGTTAGTTAAGTGGCAAAGGAAGATGATTAAGAAAATAGAAATGTGGCACATGTTTATTTTCCTCTCCAACATCTTTCAGTTTTGGCTTTGCTTTTGCTAGCTTGTGCCCAAATAGTGTGAAAGAATTCATTTGCAGATATAATTAGACCAACTTAGGAAAGAAGGCAAGTAATGGGATAAAGAACGTCATCTACAGCATTCAAAGTCCCTGTCTTCTTTTTGTTGACTTGGGAAGAAGATCAGTGGGAGAAAAGGTTAGAAAGTAATCATTTCTTGGTTTGCATTTTCATTCCAGGTGTGCTCCTGGTTACTATGGGAACCCCTTGGTGATTGGCAGTTTCTGTAAAAAATGTGATTGCAATGGCAATTCAGATCCTAACCTGATCTTTGAGGATTGTGATGAAGTGACCGGCCAGTGTCGCAACTGCATGCGCAACACCACAGGGTTCAACTGTGAACTATGTGCTCCTGGTTATTATGGAGATGCCAGAATAGCAAATGGTTGTAGAGGTACAAATATTGGTATCACTATTTGCTTTGGACCAGATATCTATACTTTTGTGCCAGTCTATTATTTCTGGGTTCGTAACAAGCAGGACTACTACTATTTTTGTTGCTGTGTGGAAAATGCTGTGAATATCCTTTGGTTGCAACATATATGAGTAAGGAGTTGGGATATAAATAAATTGTTATGGGCATTTTTACAATTTGGTCTTGGAAGAAAATGAGTAACTTACTTTGAAGAGTTTGGGAACCATACCCACGATGACTCAACTGGAATATATGAGATCGGAAACAATTATCCAGCATCTGAGGGGAGCTGAGATCTTTATGCTGGTGCACATTATGGCATGGCAGTTTAGAGTGGTATGAAAAGGCACAGTTGTGGCAGCATTTCAAATAGTATGAACCCCATTTGATGGCTACTTGATTGGTCCTAGAACAAAACTACCAGCTAAAGCAAGTACAGTATTTGCATTCTCCTGAATCAATATAAATTTAGAACCAGTTCAGCTAGATCAGAGCTATTCATACCAACGTTCAATGGCTGAGACTACATAAGACTTTGAGTATGTCATTAGAAACTGAGCTCCCTTAAAAGTTCAGAATCATTTTGAACACCCCTCCCTGGTCTCCATAGTGCCCTCAAGGAGAAAGAACTTTTACCCCCCAAATGCCATAAAAGTGCCATAAAAGCAGCAGTTCTTGGGTATTGGGGGAAGGGGGAGCCATAAGACACACACACCCCAAGATGGTCAAATCAAATCCTCTCACGCCTGGACAAAGAAATGACAACAAAGAGTAGAAGGAATATAACACAACTAGCCAGAGCTTCCCTTCTAGGAATCTTCTCTCACCACCGGATCAGACTATAAAATGGGTCCAGTTGAAGGCTGCCTGCTCTGTAACAACTCCATTCAAGCGATAAGGAGCACAGCCAATGTGGGCAAATCTAAGCCTGTGTTCCCCTATCTAACATCAACTACAAGCCAGCAAAAAGCTGAAAGAAGTTAACTGGGGGTTTGTGTTGAAAACAGGAGCTGGGAAGGAGATGCTCCTCCCACATCCTTGCAAAAGTAGCATGAAAAACTCAGCACATTAGATCCTTTGTGCATGAGCATATGCACGCACACACATACACACATGCAGAGAGAGAGAAAGAGAGAGAGGTGCTTCACCACCCCCCAATTGGGCACATTGGGGGAGAAGTGGCGGATTGTTTAAATGTCTTTAGCCACCAAGCTAAGCTTGCCTTGGTGGCTTAAAGACATTTAAACAACCCCCACCCCCCATCAGGCATGTTGGGGGAGAAGCGGTGGGGCATTTACCAAGAGACCTCTTGGTAGTGGGGTGGCTAAAAAAATCTTGTAAAAAATAAATAAATAAATAAAATGTCTTTATCCACTGAGGCTTGCCTCAGTGGCTTAAAGTGCTTGCCTCAGTGGCTTAAAGACACTTAAACGACCTGTGCTTCCCCCCAATTGGGTGTGTTGGGGGGAGAAGCAGTGGGCTTTTAAAAAAGTCTTTGTGGCAATTAGGGGAGAAGTGGCGGGTTGTTTGTCTTCCCAGCCACAGAGAGGAGGACAAGCGGGCCCTGCGAGAGGCCTTGCAATCCCGCAGCTTGAGTGGGGATGATGAGATCGGGCCTGGCAGTCCAGCCTAGTCCTGCCACCACCATCACCGGACCCCAAAAGGTAACAAAGCATTTTGTTACCTTTTCGTTTCATATGATTTTTTTTGTAAAAAAAAAATGTATGAAATGAAACGAAATAAAATGTGAGTGGATGAAATGGAATTGGAACAAAACACCATTTTCCCATTTCGTGCCCATCTCTAACTCAGATTGAAACATCTCACAAAGCTTGGAAAGGTCACCTTTTTTGAACTACAGTAACTCTCAGAATCCCCTACCTGGCATGATGCTGGAGCAGTTCTGGGAGTTGTAGTCTGTATTTTTTATTACAGTGTTTTTTTCCAAGTTCTGCCTTTTCACTGCATCAGCTGCCCTTCTCAATTTTTCATTGCGACTGCGACTCAGGCAGATGAATTCGCTTAGGGTGTGTTAACCATAAAAGGCCTCTGTCTATTTTCCTGTGTTACATTGCCCATGCAATGTGTACATGATGAGCTTTTAAAACAAGCCATGCTTGGGAAGTCAGCTAATTTTAGAAGTCCTAATAAGACAAACTATCCAGAAGGTTTCAATATACTCTGAAAATGCAAGCTTTTGAATTTCAAAGTGGTAGATGATTTTCTGTTTCCTAATCTCTAAAGAAATAAAGAACCATGGTCAGTGCATCAGCCTGTGGGGTATTTTAAAGGGCCATCATTTTATATTAACTCTGTGAGCAGTAGGATGCTAAGTTAAAGATGCGACTGGGGGAGGAGTACCTGAGATAACATCCAGAATATCACTACAAGAGTGACCATACTTCAGGTAGAAGTCTAGTGGAATCCACAGTTCCTCTGTTCTTCTGTCCAACCTCAGAAGGAAAGGAGCACACCCTTGAGCCATAGCTACTGCTGTGGCGTATCTAAGGGGGCGGGAGGGTGCATTTGCCCCAGGTGCCGCAATCTGGGGGCACCTGGAGGGGGAGCAGGAGGTGGAACCCACGCGCCCTCCCACCAGCAGTCCTCCTTTCCCCGGGCTAAGGCTTGGCGACAGGACCCACTCTGCCAAAGCCACCTCCTACTCTGCCGTGTGCCAGCTGAGCAGCGAAGCAAGCAGGTAGGCAGGCGTGCGGGGAGCATGGTGGCTGCAGTGCACTCTTCCTTCTCCTCCTCCTTGCCTTGCTCTGGGCCCACTGCAGGAGAGGTAAGACGCATGCACACTACTGCATGTGCGTGCCTTCCCCACGCCACAGGATTGCCCCCATTGCTGGTTGGATGTGATGGGGTTGGGGAGGACCGGAGGGACACAAAACAACTTTGTCCCCAGGCACTCCAAAACCTTGCTACACCGCTGAGCTACTGTAGGTCCGTGCTCTCAGAAATGGAAACTCACTCTGGAAATTCTAGACTTCCATGAGATTTCCCACTGCCCCATAATGTTTTGTACATCATCTAGCTGGCTGAGGAGCATGAGAGAACTCACGTTTTTTAATGTATGTGTGCATATCTATTTATGTACCACTTCTCCCCCCATATGAGGGACTCCAGAGGATTTCAACATTTAAAAAGAAGCATGTGAAAAATAATAAATAAATCATTAAAAATTAAACAAAAATGATTAAAACACATATGAATTTTAAAGTAGAGCAGTATCTACTTGCTCTCCCATAAAGTATCCAAATTTAAATGCCAAATTAAAAAGGAACACTTTCCCTGCGAGTGGAAGTATAGCAAGGAGGAAACCAAAGAAGCATCCAGAGATCGAGAGAGGGATCTCTCCTCATGGTGTGAATACTCATTGGGGCTCATAAGAGAAGATGTGGTCTTTCTGATCACTAGAACTCAAGTTATCTGCACACATGGACCTGCTATGACATTGTGAAGTATTCTCAGGGAAAGGATTTCTATGACAGTTTACAATAGTACCAGATAATTTACTGTCTAGTCCAGATTCTAGAAAGGAAGAGAGGTTGTCCGTTTAAGTGAGATTAAAGGCTCACATGGGGCCATTTTGGCAGGCAGGCCAAGGACTGGAAATAACGTCTAGGAAGTTCTGGGACAATAGGGGCCTTAACAAGAATATGGCTGAAGGAAGAATCTAGTGTCAGTAAATTAATATGTACAAAAGGGGAACCTAAGTGAAGTTTAAGAAAGCAAAGCGAACTTTCATGATAGTGTGGGAGGGGGAGGTTTAAGGAAATAAGAGAGGTTGAATAAAAGGAATTTCATGTGCAATCATGCAGATACAGTAGGTCCCCTGTATCCACCGATCCATTATCCACTGACTCAGTTATCCATGGTTGGCAGAGGAAAAAAGTAAATTAATAATTCAGCAACTGCAAAGCAAGCCACTGTCACAAACAGCAGCTGTAAAACAAGATACTGTCATAAAACAGAAACCATAAAGCACGCAAATGTCACAAAACAGCAGTTTTGGGGGGATTTTGGTGTTCTCTCTTATCCACGGTTTTCATTATCCACGGGAAGGCCTGGAACCAACCCCCAGTGGATACTGGGGTCCTACTGTATTTTATTTCATACTTGTTGTTCTAAATAATTGACACAAATATCTCCTCTTTTCCCCTCTCTAGCATGCAACTGTGGAGGAGGTCCATGTGACCGCCGAACAGGGCAATGCCTAGCAGAACCGCCGATGCCTCCTCCAGTCACAGACTGTCCTGTTATCAGTAAGAATAGCAATGATATGATGTATTTGCTGCACTCAGGCCTTTTTCCTTTGCAAGGACACCTTTATATTTGAAGTCCTAGATGAACATTTATAGCATGATTCTGGGCTTTTCATCCTTTCAAAAAAAAAAGAAAAAGAAAAAGAAATTGCTTATGCAATTAGATAGCATCTCTAATAGCTGAACAGCAAGTGCAACAGAGTCTGCTGTCAAACCATAACCCAGAACGTTTGGCTCCAATGGAGTCAATAGGCCAGAAGTTACTCAGGCCCACTGGAACAAAATAAGACCTATCTGCAGGTACAAACCCGTGGAAGTTTCCCCTTTGGTCCTCATACTGTAGGTCCATCCTATAACCATATGGTAGCTCATGTCAGGGCTAGTATTTCTGGAATGAGGAGAGTCTTGGCAGGCCAGATACAGACTATTCTGTTTGGGTGCCAGGATAACAAGACAGCATCAAGAAGATCCCATCACCAACATCTTTCTGCATCAAGGACCTAACTAGGACTTTGTAGGTCCTCAGTTTTGCCCTACTGAATGAGACTTTCATTCAAGGGACTTTCAAGGAACTTCTGTATGCACTCTCTTTTCCACAAGGGGCTCCTACTTGCACGGAGTCTTCCATCCACATTCAGGTGAACAAACATAGGAAACATCTGCAGAATCGCCTTCTCACTAATTGGACAAGATTCCTGTTGTGGTCAGTTCCTTCTTTTGAACCAATGTTATGAGCAGAAACTGGGAGACCTGGAAAATAGTTTGAGTTTTGCTTTCTAATTTTAAATTTCTGCTATGCTTGCTGATAATTTTGAAGTTAACTTTAACAACTGTGAGATTAGTAGAAAAATATCTTACTTTTAAAAGCAGAAAAGCCTGTGCTTTGCAAGATTCCAAGACGAAGATAATCCCCTTCAACTCTCTCTGTTTTATATTATTACTAGGCTGTGACAAATGCATCTGGGATTTGACTGATGATATTAGCTTAGCAGTTCAGATAACTGACGAAAGCAAAGAAACTCTGCTCAGCATCTCCACTGGTGTTGCTGCTCATAGACACTTGCATGACCTCAACTCCACCATGTTCATCCTCAAGGTACCAGTTGCATTATCCTGTGAAGCTCCTCCTTTTCCTTCAGCATCAATACATTTGTGAAAGAGAGAGGCTGCTTTTCAGAGTAGTGAGAGAGAAGGAAAAATTAAAAGCAATCCAGGAAAGGCAGCACCAGAAGAGATTAAGAGGGAGAATGGTCATTTCCCCCCTTTAAATTCCCTCATCTCAGGAACCTGAGCTGGAACCAGGCTCTTTGCCAGGTAAGCACTGTGTCTGAAAGTGTCTGTCAGTGTGCGTCTATGAGAACTTTGCTGCAGGGAGTCTTGGGGAATTTGGGGAGCAGTAGCCCCGCCCAAAAAAAATCCAAATGGCATATTCCTAATGCTTAGTTCAGGCATATCCAAACGTTGGTCCTCCTGATATTTTGGACCACAACTCCCAGAATTTCAAGCCTGTATTTCCAATGGCAAAGGACTGTGGGAATTGTGGTCCAAAACGTCTGGGAGGGGGGAATGTTTGGACATCCCTGGCTTGGTTGATCACTTTAGGTTGGTCCTTGAGGAGAAAAAACAACAAAAACAAGGCTAGGGCGGGAATGTGAGGCTTCTCATAGACAATAGGACAGATTCCCTGGGAATCTGTGCAGCCTTCTCTCATTAAAATGTTTATTAAAGCACTAAATAAGCAGGCCAGTGATGATTTAGAACTTGTAACTCCTACCTCACTGCAGTAGCTGTTCCAGATGCCCTGCAGGATCCTTTCAGGAACTACGCCCGCTCTTAGGATGATTGCTCATTAAAATCTGGATTTTAAAGAAAATTTGTTTGCAAGTGGATTTAATGCAGATGCTTGGTTTCAAAAAGCTAAGCAAAACAAGGAAAAAAGGAAAACCTCTCTAACTTTAAAAAAAAAACATTTTACCTATAGGCCAAGTTGTCTGTAAAAGATAACTATACTGCACTGATGAGGAGCCAGGTGGATAATGCAACAAGTGAAATGACTGATCTTCGCAAAGACGTCAACACCCTTGATGATAAGGTTGGTCTGTCATTTGCCTTCTTAATTGCATTCCTTTTCCAAAAAGGCCTGGTATGAAATTTGATAATTTGGACGGGAAAATGACTTAATGTTACTAGTGTGGCCGCCCCAGAGTGGCCTCATTGTCAGGTGGGCAGTATAAAAATCCAGCACATACATACATACATACATACATACATACATACATACATACATACATACATACATACATACATACATACTTATCTGAAAAGTTGTACCTACTTAGTTTATTTACTTGGACTATATAGTCATCACTCAAGCCCCCCCCCTCCTCCCTTGTGCTTTGGCCAGGCATTTAGTTAGGGGACAGGGAGAGAGGAAGGGAAAGACTGAGAATGAAAGACAGAGACTGAGAGAGAGAGAGATTCTTTTTCTGTAGTGGTACTGCATTAAGGAAATGCTTTCCAAAGAGGAGTTCATTTGGTACCTACATTATGGCTTTTATTTTCAAAGAAACTTTCAGGAAGAGATAAGAGATTCCAATGGGATCATGGGGGATTTTTAAGTATTTCCAAGGGCTCCACTCTTCAAAGGGAGAGGTATGGCCAAAGAGGCTAATTTCCATGCTTTATTGTTGTTGCTGTTGTTATAAAGTTACTATGATGGGCTTTAGTTTAGAGCATTATCCCATGGCTGGAAGAAAAGGCTCCCAAAAGAAGGCGGATTTGCTCCGCCAACAATCACGTGACTCGGAACAGGGGTTTCTGTGTCCTCACGGACAGGGCTGTATTTTCTACCTACGTTTTGTCCCCACCACCGTGACACGCATCAGCACACCAGTTTCTGTGATGTTTCCTTGCTTTGCCGTTGCAATTTTTTTTGTAAGTTTCTATGGTGACATATCGCTTCCTTGTGTCACTGTGAACTCTGCGGTAATATGTGAAATTATAATTAGCCTTACATCATGGTGTTTAATAGGGAAATTTTCAGTAATAGGGAAATTTTCAGTAAATTTAGTAAAATATAGGCCATGCATATGACATGGGCTTGCCAGCATATTGATTTCTTAAAAAACACACGGGAAGTAAGCACAATGAGGGACAAGAGAAAAACAAACAAACAACAGTGTTTCGGAGTCTCCACTTAAGTTTGCGTCACCTTAAAAGACACATTGAAAGCAGCTCAAAAAAACAGTACCCCCAGAGGCTGTTGCTGGAAGAACCACTGGGATGCACTTAATGGAGCGTGGTTGGGGTGTTTTTTTAAAAACCAGCTGCTTGTGGGGCACGATTTTTGATGATGGTTTTTCCTGCATTTACAAGCGCTTTTTAGCAGTCATGGGATAAGGTTCTTCATTGAGAAGTGTTTAAAATTTTATAGTTGTGAGTTTTTCAGGCTGTTTGGCTGTGTTCTGGAAGTTTTTCTTCCTGACATTTTGCCAGACTCTGTGGCTGTCCTCTTCAGAGGGCAAGGAGCTCAGGGAACTAAGAACACAGAGCACAGAGGAGAACCCCAGAGCACAGAGAGAAATTCTAATTCCCTGAGCTCCTTGCTTTCTGAAGATACCAACCACAAAGACTGGCGAAACACCGGGAAGAAAAACTCCCAGAACATGGCCAAACAGCCCCAAAAAACTCACAACAACGATCAGATCCGAGCTGTGAAAGCCTTCAAGAATACATTGTTTAAAATTTGTTCCGTTTTACTCAAAAAGTCTTGCATGTCCAAATTAATTGCAAAAATGAACTTCTGGAGAACTCGGCGATTTAGGCATGTATCGATGAAGCCAGATGGAAGTTTGATTCCACACTGTGCCTCTCTAACAGGAGCTGGAATGGATGATCGATAGGGTCCCTTCGAGATGATGATGACGGTTCTTTTTCTTGTTTTTGTTTTTGTTTTGCTTTTGTTTTTAAAGAACGCATGTGGAAGCCAGTAGTGACCAGGAGGATGAAAACATGGCAGGACTGGCCTCCATGCTCACTATAGGGCACAAAGGGACTCTCCTACACACACGCACAGAGGGGAACCCCAGAGCACAGAGAGAACTCCTAGTGCCCTGAGCTCCTTGCCCTCTGAAGATGCCAAACACACACACACACACACACACACACACACACGTTGTTGAATAACAATGTGGTCATGGCAGCTAAAGGGCTCCAGGAATGCTAAGAGCATCTGGGAAAAAAATCCCCTAGATGCCCTATGTTGTCCATTCCTGCTTTAAGGACTGTTTTGGTGCTTTTAGTCTCTTGCACTATTTTTAAATAGTAGTTTTACTGTTCCGAGCTAAATTGTGTTTATGCCCTGCTGTTGATTTTATCTTGTGCTGTTGTATTGTTTTGATTCTTCCAAGCCAGAGGTTGGGAGTTCGGTTCCCCATTGCACCTCATTGACAGGGGCTGGACTTGATGATCCATGGGGTCCCTTCCAGCTCTACCATTCCCAGATTTCCTACTAGATGCTTCCAACTTGTAAATTATCCAAAACACTTTGGTTGGTGGATGGATTGAAAAATATAATCATCAATAATAATTCATTAAGTTTTAGCACAGTCTTTGAAGGATAGCTGATATGTACACTATTAGCTGCGACTAGGCTACCATTTCTAATTAAAACGAGAGAAACCATATTGGTTTTGTGCCAAGATTTATGTAAATATACTCACATACATATTTTAGGCCGAGGTTTTTCTGCCAGGTAGTTTGGGATTGTTTGAAATCATTTAAAACCACCCAAGTGGCAATTCTGGTTGTATACCAGCTCAGCATGTAGGTTTTATAACAATGATTTTAAGCCAACCTTGCTTTGAAAATGTTTTGGCAATTGTAGTTCTAAAAAGAACTTTTCCAGAGCCTGAACTCTGGAAATTGAATGGGGGAATATAGTAGCTTCAAATTCTCCAGAGTATTCCACCTCTCTTCTCATTAACTGGCACTTACAGTCCCAATAAGACACTCCGAGACAATTGTAGGAGAAAGAATTTTTAAATTTCATTACTTACAATTGTGAGCAGATCAACAGCAAACTATCAAGCATGCCTGTCTTCAACAGGCTTCAACAAACTAAAGAGAAGGAAAGAGACACAGAGCACAGAGGTGGATCTCTCTCTTAATTCAGAAGCTGAAAGGAATAATTGATTAGCACTGGCTATCTTGGCCATCACTCCAACCCAGAAAGGTCTTTCCCAGCCACACCTTTTTCCATCAGCATGCAAGATTGTAAACATTCCAGCATATATGTCTTTAGAATATACTTTAAGAGGGTGAGGCAGTTAGTGGGAAAGAGACCCTGGATAGCCATAGCCAGTCAAACTAGACTTTGGTAACTGAGCATGTATCTGATGCAGTCTAAATACTTATTTTGACTCCTCTTTGCTTGTCTGTTTTTTTTTGTTTTTGTTTTTTTGTTTGATATTTTTTTGTACGACATCCCCCATATAAATACAGCATGCTTACTTCAAATACTCCTTTTCAGTGATTGCACTAATCAAGTTGAAAGCAGTTCAGCTATTCTCTATTAGATGTTTCAAGCAGTCTTGATTGGTCAAGGAAGCTTTCATAACATTATCATTAGCATGCTTAGAAAGACTTCAAAGTCCTCTTCATGCTCACTGCTGAACAAATGGCTTCTCAGGTATCTGGTGCATGGGGCCTCTCTTGGAAATAAGGCTCTTTATTGACATAGTTGTGCTCATGACTACCTCACCCAGTCAGTAGTAGAGGTTTAAGTAATTTCCATTAGTTGGGACCTGGCTAAACATGTTTTGCAGGTCACATGAGGCTCAGTTCTGAGTGGTGCAGGTTTTGTGATGTAAAAGCCCCGTAGCGCTAGACTTCTTAGATAACACGTGAGAGTCTCAGCCACAGAGAAGAAGGCCATAGAAGAGCTTCTGCCTGCCTGCACTACCCCTGACCCTAGTTTTGGCAGAGACACAAGATGCAAAAATGGTGTTTTTATTTGTTTTTCATTTCATTTCATTTTGTTTTTAACAAATGTTTAAAGAAAAATTCATTTTGTTTTTCTTTTCATTTCATTTTTCATTTTCCCTACTTTAAACACTGTCTCTCTCTCTCTCTCTCTCTCTCTCTCTCTCTCTCTCTAAAATATTATTTTAAAATATTTTTAAAATACAGAGTACAGAATATGTTAATTGATAAGCTGACTGGAGGACATCAACTTTGGAATTTGGATCAGCCATATTATTAAATATTATTTAATCATTTTTATTTTCAAGTTGGTTTTAAATCGTTTTTACCCCCAAAGAAGCAAGCCACCCACAGAGACAGAGAGTGTGTTTTGGGCTCCAGGTTACCCAGAGCCAGGGAAGTGCCCCTAGCATGCTGGCTCAAGAAACCCCCACTGAGAGGCACCATTTCATGCAGAGTGGCCTGCCTCTTAGCTCTCTCAGTGGAAGTTCCTGGTTGGGTATCCCCAGCCTCCATCCCCCTGCCTGCTTCTCCTACTCCCCTCTTCCTCCAAGTCCCAGAGGGTCCTGTGCCTGCTGCTGGCCCTGGCAGCACCCCTGGGTGCTTCCTCAGCAGGTTGCTCCTCAAGGCACTGGATGACAGGTACCTTGGATCACTGCCCCTGTGTACCACCACCTTGCAGAGCTTGCAATTTATAAGCCCTGTCGGGTCTTGTTGGCTCTCAAAGTGCTGCCACAGAGAGCCCCGAAGCTTGTGCAAGTGGCTGGCATCTGCAGAGCCTGCCTCAGTGGTGGCCTGAGTCACACCCTGGGATGAGGACTGGGTGCTGCCACTGGACTGGGAGGTAAGAGGATTGGGTCGGGGAGCAGAGGAAGCCTCCTCCCTGCCTGCCATGAGAGAGTAGCATATTGATTACTATGCCCTGAGAAGCGGAGTTGTTGACTAGGAACTCACTGACAGTTCCCTGTTTTTCTGTGAAGTTTCCCATCTTTGCGGCTTCCTGGGCCTTTAGGGAATATCAAAGAAACTGTCTGCTTATTACTCAGACAAAAATACACAAGATATTGTTTCCAACACAGTGGCCTTTATTCACTGCAGCTACTAGGAAGCCATATGTTTGTATTATTTGTGATTTCAGTTCTGTAGTTCTTAACTGTTCATTTTAATTAGTTATCTGTTCTATAGAAATACTATCAAAGTTCAAAAATGACTCCAAAGCAGACTGTGAACCTTGTACCTTAGTACAGATTATTTTTTCTTCTACTGGATAGAAGAAAAATAATCCATAGTAAAACTGACATCACACCTTCCATTTTTGAGCCATTAAACCCTCTTACCAACTGAAGTTACATATGCTTTCAGATAAATATTTAGCTGAGCTTCCCTTTCTTCATGTTAAAATTCACAAGAGGATGAGCCATTGGCCGCTATCTCATCTGGGGGAAGATTCGGATATTGTGAAAGTCTGGCTTTTCTTCTTTCTTGGTCACATGACTGAAGATGTGGGATCTCCTTTCCCACGTACAAGGATTTTTTTAAAAAAGTGCAGACCAGCCCTAGGGCCAGCAGATGGCACAAGAAAAAAAATTAAAAAACAGCCTGACAGCCCGAAGGCCAGCTGATCAGCGCTGGGGAAGGGAAAATGTAAAAAAAAATTAAACAGTCGCAGGATGAGCTGGTCAGGGCTAGGGGGGCAAAAGCAGAAAACCGGATCATATGTGAGCTCCCACAGGCTTCTGGCTTGCATTTTTTACCAGAGCAAAAAATTCCCAACTTCTCCAGTAGGTCTTGGAAAACTCACTAAAGGTTTTTTTTTTAAAAGCCTGGTGGCCGTGGGGACAAGATTTTTGGAAATGCTTTATCTTGAAATTTAATCAGCATTTTAAAGGACGTGTGATAGAGCCCAATGTCTGCTTGAATCCATCTGGAAGCTCCAGTGAACAATACCTGAGTTGGCATGCAGAAAAGTGGGTTAGACCTCTTTACCTGCATAGGCTACACACAATGAACTGATTCAAGGAAAATGTTAAGATAGGACAATGTTATAAGTTCTGTGGTTTGATGCCATATTAATAAGAGAGGGCTTAGATTAATAAATAATAAGTCTCTCAAGAACCATCTGGGATCAGCGGCAGGGACAAGAAAAAGACATTTATGAAAATTTCAAAGGCAGCTGGGATGTAATTTTAGAATTAAAATTGTAATGAACTTCCAAAAAGTATTCCTTCTTATAATCAAGCAAAGCTTTGCATGTGCATATTAGAGGTCTCTTACTAGTAGCCTATGTTTTCAAAAGCAGAGTGTTCATCTTCAAAATTCCCACCAGCTTCACTGTTGGTTTTGCTAGAAAAGACTAATACAAATGTTTCCTAAGGAATATTTATTCTAAATGTCTTCTCTTAATTAAAGAAGGGCCAGTTTATCTGGCCTGTTTGTCTTATGGTAAAGTAGAGTAACCCCCCGCCCGAATTGCATTCATTCTACAATGGCTACAAGAAAGTCTGGTAGCTCGAAGAAGGATCTAGAAATGAGGACAAGCCAGCAAAATAGCAGATCACCATAGTTAGTCCTGTACCAGTCAAGAAGGCAAAGTGGGGAATCAAGACTAAACCCCTAAGCTATGCAACACCTGCTATTTGACAAAGTCAAATCACAAAAAATGCAATTGTACCTATTTCACATTGTCTACCTTGACTTACGTTACATTTTTCAATAACAATGTGCTATTAACACATTGGAAAAAACACATTTTGAGTTCTATTTCTGTTTGTAGCAATTCTTTAACAACTAGGACTGGAGTAATATGTGTTGATTCCCCACCCCCTGGAATGACGTTCTAGTCAATTTCTCTTTGGGAGCCATACATGTCCAGAGTATAAAAGTCTCCTTTGTCAAAAGAATAGATTTTTTTAAAAAACGGAAAATATCTTTTTCTTAGGCTGTATTTGGAAATTAAAAGCTGTAGCTCATTACAGCCCATTGATACACAGCCACAGCAATGATATGAGAAAAGTGTGTGTGTGTGTGTGTGTGTGTGTGTGTGTGTGTGTGTGTGTGTG
>JAHTLZ010000122.1:2424705-2435961 GCA_023846285.1 Phrynocephalus versicolor
GTCTCTCTCTCTCTCTCTCTCTCTCTCTCTCTCTCTCTCTCTCTCACACACACACACACACACACACACAGAGAGAGAGAGAGAGAGAGAGAGAGAGAGACAGAGACAGAGACAGGGAGAGGGAGAGAAGCAAAAGGGGGGTAGGGTCAGGGCCGGCGCCTCCATTAAGGCAAACTAGGCAGTTACCTAGGGAACCAAAATGGACAGAGGGTGCCAAAATGGAGAGGGGGTGCCACCCCCCCACCGCCACCGTTGGCTAGCCTGCTGCCCCCCGCCGCCCCCCATCACCCCGAGATGCCCCCCCGCCGGACATCCCCACCACCACCCCACCCACTGCCTAGGGTGCAAGAAACCCTAGCGCCGGCCCTGGGTAGGGGAATTCTAGTCTAGCCATCCCAGAGATTTTAAAGTGATATAGTCCAGACATTGCTTTACTAAGATAAAGGAAACTAAGTCTAGGAACGCTGGGTCTTTTCTATTGTTTCCTTTACCTCATTTTTAATTAATGTTAGTGGTTTTAGACACATTATCCCTAAATATCACTGCTAAAATAAACATTTATTTATTTTGCTTGGTCAGAATGCATCAGAGTGCTTCGCAGAAATAGATGGAGCTAAAGTACAGCTATTGGACAAAGCTGCCAACCTTTCAAGGTTTGATGATGATTTAGTTCAAAGAGCCATGGAGTATGCAGAGGAACTGCAAGTTCGTGCAAATGAGCTAAAACAGTAAGTTTTCACTATATCAAACTGTGGTCTATAAATGGGCAGAATCTAACTGTATCAAGTACATTAAAACTCCATTAATCATAGTATATATAGATTGATGAGGCAGCACAATCTGCCTCCACCAGCCCACCCGCTGCTCAGCTGATCGGCGCTACAGGCCCTAGTAAGTAGAGCAAACTGCATCTAAAATTCATAAGGCGGCAGTTTAAAAGGGGGAAAGTTTCCTGCTTGTAAGTCATAAGTAGGGCTGCTCGTAAGTAGAGGTACCACTGTACATTGGCAACTGGAAGGAACAAAAGAATTTCAGAAGAGAATTGACTTGTGCTTTACACAATACTCCAAAGTCTTTGACTGTGTGGATCATGAGAAGCCGATTGTTCTGGAAGAAATGAGTGCACCTCAACATTTGATTGTCCTGATGTGCAACATATGCCCTGGAGAAGAACTTGCCATTAGAACAGAATATGAAAAAAAAATTCTGCTTTTTTCTGTCACAGGACCTTGCATGGTATTGATACAAATGGATTGGTACAAAAAGCAATAAATGCTTCCAACGTGCATGAAAATATTATTAATTATATTCAAGAAGCTGATAAAATATCTGCCATGACCTTAAACACTACAGAGCGAGTCCATGATGTAAGTATCATAGGTATCCTAATCATCGCTTCATGTTTCCTGTGCCATTTACAGCCAATCTGTGAGCAGAACTCACAGATTGCTCCTTCTCTGTACAAGCAAGGTTATTTTCAATGGTGACACAAAGTCCTGTGAAGTCATAAAATAATAAGTTGTCTTTGGCCAAAATGTTTGTGAACTACCTGGGCTACAAGTCATGATGAAACCTTTTGTCAATGGAACTGATTAGTCTTTAAGATACTATAAAGACATTTTATTGGTTTTGTTGGTATATAGACATAACAGTTCCTAGACCCTGGAAGCTGCTTGTCTGCAGTAAACAGTTGGTGTTGTCTGGTATTGGACATTCTGTGGCAAAATTCTTTGGGTTTTGTAGTAAATCCCAACTAGAATCGCCCTGGTCAGTTATGTTATCAAAAAATAATTATGTTGAAAGGGGCCTATAAGGCGATCAAGTCCACTAAGGTACTTGCCAATGGGCCAAGTCCAGTTGCAGCTTAATAAGCAAAGCAATTTTTCAGCCAGCGAATTAAATCTTACAGCTGTCATTTGGCATATAAAAGAATGTTTGGCTGTTTTCCTGAGATTTTCAGTAAATTCTGCTTCTCCCTACAGCTCATGGGGATATCTCCATTTTGTTTTGGAGGCCTCCTTGAACCTCCAGAGCTGTTCTTAAAGAACCCCCCCCCACCTCCTCTAGACCCCACTAGAATCCCTCCTGTAAAGGAAAGAAGCCCTTCTCTTAATGGAAGGGCCAAGTCTACCCCTCTGACTCTGAGCCAATGATCCACAGGCATGTCAATAAGGAGTCACTTACACAGTTAACATATGTGTCTGTTTCCTGAAATATTTGCACACCTGAAGGATCTCATGACTTAGGAAACTGTTTCACAGTTATAAGATTCAGCTATCATACTTTCAGCTGGAAGAATGGTGGCAAAACCATGTAGTTATGTGTAGAAAACCTATTCAACCATTCTGAAATTCAGAATCAGAAATACTGTATGGAAAAGGCTAGCCCTGGCCGTTGTTTCATCACGTGCACAAGCAAGCAGTGAAAAGTCTGAAATAGAGAATTTTTGACTGCTCATATATAGGAGCTACACAGAAATAAGACCTCTGAAAAATTGGGTTCTTGCTCACATGTAGAGCAAGAACATGTGATCAAAGGTCTTCTCCTCATCACATACCTCACTAGTCATGTGAGGAGTGATGAGGGAAGCATAGAGATGGCCTCTATCTTCTAACTATGCAGCTGATCCCAAATTTCTCAATGTTCTGTGTACAAGACAGTGCAAACCTATCATGAGGGTCTAATTTTGATGTGCAAAGAAATAGCTATTTTCATGAAGTCTCAACTGTACTCTCTTTCTGACATAAACTTGCAGGCCATTGTTGGAATGGACACTCAGATCACTTTCCATACTGAGGAAAGCAGAAAGCTTCTCAGGCAAGCAAGAGAACAGCAAGAGACTGCAGATGCTAGTAAATATAATCCAAATTCTTGATTCCGATGCTTCTCTGGAACTAAAGTAGCTCTTGCGTTATGGAGAAGGAACATCATGGAAAGGAAGAACATTGGTTTAACAGAATTAATTCTTAATTCCTCCTGAGAATTCTGCAATTCAAATATTTGAATACTTCAAGCTCAGTAGAAGCTGATTTAATACATACATCATTTTATGCATTTTATAACTTGTCATTCCCTGAGATCAACACCGCCCTCAAAAGCCTATTCTATTACCAAACCGCATAAACAATTTGCAGGATATTGGTGCTATTTTTACTCCAATATAAAGCAACAGGGATTACGATATTAAACCTGTCAGAAGTTGAGCCTGATGCCTCCCACATTTGTAATGTTCTTGTATTTGTACCGTAAATGTACTTACTCATTCCAAGTTGATTTAACCAACCTGGGGGTGGGGAGAAAGAAAGAGAAGATCCCTAAGAAAGTTTCTCGATTCTCTTGAAAGCAAAAGAGGGGGTTGAGTCATGTGGCCTTCACAAAACACAAATGCAAAAATAGGCTACAGGTGATACCTTTATAGGCCACTAATAAAAATAAAAATCATTGTAAGCGATTCCCTTGGGAAGAGTTGTTAAGTGTTGGTCAGAAGGCAATTTAAATTGCAATTGTATCAAGATAATTTGCAGATGATAAATGTTATTAAACTCAATAGGAGTTACTTCTGCATAAACATGAATGGGCTTACACCCTAAGAAATTCATACCACCTGAAACTCACTTGGTGCATGTTTCATTGTACATCTCTAAACTATATTGTGTAGCCACAGTCCAATATACAGTAAAGCGACTCTAATTCATTTGAAGACCTGATATTGTATTCGTTAAAACACAGGTAGTTGAAAGATTGCTCCTTATACTCCACTGTTTTCACTTTGCAGACGATTCAGCTGTTGCAGATGCACGTCAGCAGGTTAATGGGACTCTTGCCAGGGCAAATCATTTGAAAGACCGTTTGATGAAAGTCATCTCAAAAACAGAGATGCCAGAGCAAGGTGAGAAGAGAAAATGCTGGAAAATTTAGTACAATATTACAAAAACGATTCAAGAAGAAATTTATCATAGGAGTCCCCTTAATGACTCTGCCTGATAGGTTCCAAATTCAATTCTATGCGATGGATCCTTTTTAGAAGTTGGATTTCACATGGAATTTTTGATACACAATATTTGTTGCATCTTCCAACAAAGGTAATTTTAAATAGTAGCTGAAATCCTGTTGCTTAGTGCAGTAAGTTGCACTAGAGCAGACCCACTGAATCAGTGGGGATTTGGTGGCTCAATTATACCATAAATTCAATTGATTCAAATTGTTGTTTGTATTGGTGGAACATATGGCTACTTTTTCCCAATGCGTTCTATGCTGTTTTTGATTTTTCATTCTGCATGTTTTTCAAATAGGTTTTAGGTCATTATGGCTGTATATTATTCCAGTTTCAGATTCAACAGTATGCCTCACAGTACTTGTTGCTAGATATCACAAGCAAGAAGAAGCACACACACTTAGGTCTTGCTTGTGCGGTTCACACAGGTGACAAGTAAGCCACAGGGGAAACCGAACAGAACTGGAAGGGCAGTTATGCTTTTACAATGTTTTTTTCTTCTTCTCCACCTCTAAGATACCACAGTATGAGAGAATATTTTTATTTGAATATTTTAATTTAATTATTCTGTATATTCTTTCCAAATGCTATTTGTTTGTTTCAAAAGGTTGATTTTTCTGAACCTGACCATTAGCAAAATGTCTCATTTTGAGCTCATAAAAATGGAGTTTATCTATCATGAAGGCATTCATGTTACATTCCTAGAGTAGTATAATTTATTTAACTTTGCAGTACAAGTCTGTACATATCTACTCTGAATTAAGAGTATATGTTCATAGAGTAAACCTTACTCCCACCCTTCCAATATTAGACAAATCCTCTACTGTAGTCTACTGGGGGCTACACTCAGTACATCTATAGAAGTGAGCTATTGCTCCCCAGCAAAATCATTTCCCCCTTGCAACTTGCTTGTCTTCAGGGTGCCACAATATTTACTGGTTTATCGGTGTACAAGACAACCCTCAATTTTTGGTCTAACAGTTTTAGATAAAAATAGTCATACATGGGAAAATACTGCACATTTGTTTGTTTGTTTGCTTGCTTGCTTGCTTGCTTAGGCTTTTAAGAGTTATGTTCTGTTTTTTCATAGATAATGCAACACAGCGTTTAGAGCAGTTAAAAGTCATTACAGATCAGGCTATAAATACCGCTGAAGAAATAAACCACACAACTGCTCCAATGGCTGATAATCTGACCAAATGGTCCCAAGACTTCAGGAATTTTAAACCTGAAAGAGCAGCTTATGAACTGGCTACTGTCACAACAAGGGATACAGGTATGGTGACAGCAAGTACTGAATGAACAAAATCCCTGCATGTCTCTACAATAGGGACTAATCTATTTACTGAGAACAGTGTGAGTGTCTTTAACAGCTAATTATAAAGCATGAAGCCTTCTCAGCTTGTCTAACTCTGTAAAAAAAGGGTTTTACAAAGTGGCTTCTCACTTTTCATACACACTTTTCATGTTCTAAATGTACATAAGAAGCATCAATAAATGTATATCACCATGGAGCTCACACTGGTCACAATTTTTCTGCTGAATGCATAAATACTCTCTCAAGGTTGATCTACATAATATATAATTAAGGAGTGCTCCCTAAAGTTTGTTATGGGATGTGCTTTTACTGATTTACCTATTTGCATTTATAATAGATATTTGTGATTATTCATTGGAAGATAACATGAACTTAATTTGCAAGTCTGATTACTGAGAAACAGTTTACTGAAATACCATTGTGGAAAGGTGTCACATCGCAGTATATACTATGTTCCAAAGGAAATGCAGGGATATGATTCAAATACAGTGTGACTGCCATGTGAACATAACTCAGTTTCATTTAAAACACTACATATTAGAAGGTTATTGAGAAGTATAAACAGACTCTCAGATAAGCTATTGGAAATACACTTTCCCCTTAATATCTACTTCAGTCCTCAATGTTACACCTATATTTGCTGCTGCATGAAGAAAGCCTTTGAATAACTGTTTGGGGAAACCAGAGAGCATTCTCCAAAGAACGAGTCAGAAGCTGATTGAGTGTTCCCATACCGGCACTGTTTCTTTATGTGACTTACATCATGGAGACTTGACAGCTTTCACTGTTCCAGAGGAGGGCAAATTAGCAGGTTCCACTTGTTCCAAATGGCACTTTATCAAGTGGTATTGTTTGCACAAAAGTGACAGCAAGTATTGACAGTTTGACCATTTGTGCAGGCGATTACACTATAATAGGGGTAGGGGGACCTTCAGTCCTCCCAGTGTTTTGGATTGCAATTTGCAGACTTCCAGATGTTTTGGACTGCAACTCCCAGAATACTCAAGGAAAGGCCTCACCTTGAGTACTGTGTCCAGTTCTGGATACCGCACTTCAAGAAAACCGCTGACAAATTGGAACAAGTTCAGAGGAGGGTGACAAGAATGTGAAGAAAGACTGAAAAGATTGGCCATGTTTAGCCTGGAGAGAAAAAGAATGATGGGTGATATGATAGCACTTCTTAAACATCTGAAAGGCTGTCATACAGAGGAGGGGAAGGATCTGTTCTTGATTATGCCCAGAGTGCAAGACACACAACAACGGGCTCCAGTTACGAGAACCCACCTTTTGGCTTTTGCCTGGGGGGGAAATGGGGCCAAATAGAATGAGAACAGTGGCAGTCTTTTTCCTCCTCCTCCCTATCTATTCATTGCCTATTTTGTGTAGCCCCAATCAAGCAGCCCATTCACGCTCTTGTTTCTCTTCAATACCAGTCAAGCGTCTCACAGAGGTCATCCCGCAGCTGCTGGATAAGCTGCGTACAGTAGAACAGAAGCGGCCGGCCAACAACGTCTCAGCCAGCATCCAGAGGGTCCGAGAGCTCATAGCACAGACAAGGAGTGTGGCAAACAAGGTACTGGTAGTGGACAGAAAATTTCACTCCCTTATAATAAGGATACCAGATTTCTTGCTTGAAATGTCTCCTGCATCCAAGATTAATGTTGCGTTGGAATTTTCTAACTCAGTGCTTTAGAAAAACTTAACACTGGAGTTCCAACTATTAGCCTGAACGCAGACTGTTCCAGTATTATTCCTATGGTTTGCTGCTAAGCGATTGCTGAGCTCCAATGTAGTCCATAGAGATGTTAATATAGGAAACATTAGTCGAAGATACAAATCACTACTCAGTACTGTTTTATCACTAAGAAAAGACTGAAGATGCAGTGTTAGGATAAAGTTTTTGCAAAGTTGTTTAAAGCTGCACAATTTTAAAAAAATGCACAGTGTTTCCCGCCTGCATGTTTTTATTTAAAGATGGGTAGCTCACCACAGGGCAGTCAGAGCAACTAGCAACACATCAAGAATACACTACATTTAATTGAATACCAATGATCTGAATAAATATTTTGGAGACAGATGGCCTTGTATTTATCAGAGTTTTAACATTAATGCAGCTGAATACATTAATGTCAAAATAAATGTATTTAACTCTTTTTAAAAAAGCAAAAACAGTTATCGATTTTAATATTATAAATATGCTTGGGTTGAATCCAGGCCTTCTGCTTCATGAATGGAAGGGCCTGTGTTTGCAAGCAGGAACTCAAGTCCAGCTGAAGCCCCTATTGGAATGATAGAATTAATTTAAATTTCTCTCATCACAGCAAAACTTCCCTTGTCCCCCCCCTCCTCCAGCCCTCCAAATCTGGGTGAAATTTGCAAACTATCTGTTCAAAGGGGGTTTCCAATTAATGGGACTTGGCTGAGGCATGCCTAGATTCATTTTATTGGATATGCTTTATATTTTAATACATTTCATAACTTATTATGAAACCATGAACCACCCAGAGTGGCTCCATTGTCAGATAGGAGGTATGTAAATGCAATAAATAAATAAATAAATAAATAAATAAATAAATAAATAAATAAATAAACTCCCAAACTCCCAAACTCACTCCCAAAAACATTTTCAGGACATCCTGTGAAACTATGCATTAAAAGGAATGAGTGGATTTCACTTTTAGCTTATTTTAATTAATTGATTGATTGATTGATTGATTATTTTAAATAAGTAAATAAATAAACAACAAGTGGATTTCACTTTTAGCTTATTTTTATTTAAATCTTTAATCCGGAGTATGTGACCCAAAAGCCATTCATTTGCTAAGCATCATACTGCTGTTACAGTGAAGCTGTTTCCTAAGAGTTTTGCAAAAACCTTTTACTAAGTCCTGTCTCCAACGATAAGCCTAACCTGTGAGCTTTTGCATTTTAATTTCTAGGTTCAAGTTTCAATGTCATTTGATGGTCAGTCAGCTGTTGAAGTCCATCCCCAGACAAGCATGGAAGACTTAAAAGCTTTCACGTCTTTGACTTTGTATATGATGCTTCCCAAGGGCAATCCAGAGCGAACGGCACCTCAGGATCAGTTTGTTCTTTATCTAGGAAGCAAAAATGTAAGATTTTCTTTTAGTAAGTACAGTTAGAACTAAATGTGGTTTTACAAATGGCACAATTGGGCCTTTCTCTAGCTTTATTTCCATATTCATAGGACTGTAAAGGATATGAGTGGCTTTCGGCCATCCTATGGTCAGTTTTACTTTCTTCTTTTGTTTCCATCTTTCTTCTACTGTTTCCATTCTTGCCTCTGCTCAGTCTCTTCAGATATGAAACCATGCCATTTGCTGCTGAGTCATACCAAGTTTAAAGGTACAATCATACCAGCTCTCGATGAGAATGTCATCTATTGATCAAATCAATATATTTTGTCTTTCATGGTTCATGCTTAATCAACACTTGAATGTCAACCATATAGATACATTTTCTAGCTCAGAAATCTCATTTGTTTTTGTTTTTTGCTGTAATTTATTTTTACTTATTATTGTGTCCTGCCCATCTCACCTGTAAGAAGACCGAAGTTCTTCGTCAGCCTATATCCTCCCCCAACTGCCTTTAGACATCATCAGAAAGAAATATTGTAAAGATGATATGTGAATGCTCAAGTGGTAGCTATAATTAAATGAAATGCCACCTTGCATTTAAGAAGACCCCATCCTAAAGGGAAGGAGACCTTACATTTAAAATAATTGTCAGCTTCTTAAAATTTTACACACACATGCACAAACATACAAAAAGTCCATGAATCTCTTCGTATACATGCTTTTATGGCAGAAAAGAGGACCATATCTGCGGTAAACATTTCACTTAGACCAAATATGTTGAATTGTCTCTCAAAAGCTGACACAAGCATAAGCCTTTTGAAAGCCACATTATACTATTTTTGCTTCACGACTATTGCTATTATCTATACACACATTTAATCAATCAGTTTAAGAGATGAACAAACAGAAACTCATACCATTCATTAGCCAAGATTTTGGCTATGTGTTTTGGGCTATATAATTTACATGCCATTTCCATTACCATGGCAACCACAAGTCAAAGCCTGTGGATAGGCACTCTTACCCTGGAATGAGTTTTACAGTCAGCAGAATCGTGTCAGCCTCAAAAGCAAGCATTTGGATCTTTGGTTTCATATTCCCTGGTTACTGTGTCTTTAGGTAATTTTGCCAACACATGTGCAAGCTTATTTCTGCATTGCCTGAAATGTACATTATAATTGTGGCAATATTGGGACATTTGGGGGTGTTCCAGTTAGAAGCCACAAAGCCAATAGCAATACAGTATATCTCTGATTCTAGCAGCATTTTGCTATGCCTTAGATTTCTCCCACTTGCAGCTAAGACTATTATCTTATTCCTTTGTTTGGCTATTACTGCATCATGCAGAAGAAGCTTAGCTTTTCACTTAATGTAGGCTAATTAGCTCTGAAATGTGGTTGCTAGGATATGATATGAAAGGACAGACCACTGAACTACCCTCAGCACACCAACACTATTTTTGAAGCTGAACAGAAGCTGATTCTAGATCTTCATGGAATATCTAGGATATCCACATGGGGCTAGGAAATAACTCTGCCTGAATCCTGGAGAACTGTTGTGGGACAAAATTGTAAACCAAATGGCCCAATGGTCTGACTGAATAAGAGGCAGCTTGCTAAATAAAATATCTTTATTATCATTCAGGAACAGAACACACCTGTTCCTTTCCTAAAGACATTAGAAGAAAGCACTATAGCCTTCTTCTAAGGTAGAGGGTTCTAATGTATCAATCTTATTAAGCTTCTTTTCCAAAGTCACTGTTCCTTCAAGAAGCTCCACGTAGCATTTAAAGTTGTCCTTTTATTTTGCCATTAGTGTTAAAGTTAAGTCACAATTAGAGTAGGTCCTTATGAAACAATGGGAATTATGGGGGATCTGACTCACCAAGCCCCCACTGATGCGAACCTAATGCGATTTACAGTACTAAGATAAACAACATGATGTCTTTCCATGTATATAAATGCTTCCACTGAAAGAACTTGGTCAAGGAAAGGGGGCAGCACATATAATATCTTAGAGCAAATGAACAATTTTTAGAAGGACAATCACTAAGCTATGAAAGGAAAGTAGCAATGTTTCTCTGAAGTCTTTCTATTTCTAATACATTAATAGGACATGTAACAATGGAATTAAATTACAGGAAGCCAGATTTGGGTTGAATATTCACAACAAGCTTCCTGGCTGTTAGAACAGTATGACAATGGAACCAAGAGCTCATGAGTGCTCCATCACTCATGAGCTCAACCCAAAATTCAAGATAAATTTAGACAGTCACCTGGCAGATATTCTTTGATTTGTATTTCTGCATCGAAGAGAAGTGTGGACTTGATGGCCTTATAGGCCCCTTCCAACTTCATGGTTCTATGGTTCTAATTAGGGATGGGCACGAAACGAAAAAATGACATTTTGTTTTGTTTCATTTTGTGCCCACCCATTTCCTTTCATTTCTTATGATTTTTTTTTTAAATCGTACAAAATGAAATGAAACGAAACAGCTCCCCTGAGTCTTAGAGGCACCAGATTTGGTGCCTGGGAGCCATTCTTAAAAGGTTCCTGCCGAGCTATTATCAGCTGGACCCCTTTAAAACTGGCCCAGTCCGCACCAGGGGGCTCCTGGTATACAGACAGAATGAAACTGTCTGTTTCAACAGGAAAAAATGACCATTTCGTTTCATCTGTAACGAAATGCTGCTTCCTTGTTTTGTTTTGTTTCATTACATAATGAAAAAACGAAAGAGCATTTCGTTTTTCATTTCGTGCCCATCCCTGGTTATAATATTTTTTTAAAGGGAGGGTTCCCTTACTTACTTACTTACTTACTTACTTACTTACTTACTTACTTACTT
>JAHTLZ010000122.1:2435971-2458160 GCA_023846285.1 Phrynocephalus versicolor
CTTACTTACTTACTTACTTACTTACTTACTTACTTACTTACTTACTTACATGTGAGAGATCTACAGATGAACGGAGTCTTCAAGATTTTGTTATCAGAGGGTTTTTTTTAATTCAATAGACATTGAGGTGAAGCCAAGTGGTGGAATGCCACAGAGGTCAAAGCATTTTGCAGTGTTTTTCACTGTCATTAATGTTTCCATCAAAGGACATCCTCATGATCAGGTTACCATTATGATGTAGGAATTATCCTAGGTAGTGGTGTGTAGAATATCCCATACTCTACATTCACAGCCAAGCAGGAATTAGCTCTTCCATTCCAGCTTTTCCTTTTTCATCTGGATTGAGTCCTACCTATGTCCTTTTATCTTACTCTTTCATGTCAGGAATCTAGGAGGCTTACCTATACAACAACGTGTTTATCAGTGATTGTTCAGTATGTACAGTATTAGCTAATCTGTCCTTATAATGTATTCTTGGTTCTATGTCTAGACAAAGAACTATCTGGGTCTTGCAATTAAGAGTGACAACCTGGTGTACATTTATAACTTGGGTGGTGGTGATGTGGAGATACCACTGGACTCCAAGCCAGTCAGCTCCTGGCCTGCTTACTTCAGCCTTGTTAAAATAGAGAGGTAATGTGTCCTGCATTTGCTACTTATGTAATGGATAGGTTCAATGAAATTAGAAGAAAATTATAATTACAGTTAATTTACAGTACTAAGATAAACAACATGATCTTGTGTGTTGGTGGACAGCTCCATGAACGTGTCTACACAATGTGCGGCAGCAGTGAAGAAGGCCGATTCCATGCTAGGGATTATCAAAAAGGGGAGTGAAAATAAAACAGCCAACATTATAATGCCATTATACAAAACAATAGTAAGGCCGCACCTGGAGTATTGTGTACAATTCTGGTCACCGCATCTCAAGAAAGACATAGTGGAACTGGAAAAGGTGCAGAAGAGAGCGACTAAAATGACCACTGGGCTGGGGCACCTCCCTTATGAGGAAAGGCTAAAACATTTGGGGCTCTTTAGTCTGGAAAAAAGGCGCCTGAGGGGGGATATGATTGAGACATACAAAATAATGCAGGGTATGAGTAAAGTGAATAGAGGGAAGCTCTTCTCCCTCTCCCAAAATACCAGAACTAGGGGACATACACTCAAATTGAGGACTGGGAGAGTAAGAACAGACAAAGGAATTTTTTTTCACCCAGTGTGTTGTTAGTCTGTGGAACTCCCTGACACAGGATGTGGTGACGGCATCTGGCCTGGATGCCTTCAAAAGGGGATTGGACAGATTCCTGAAGGAAAAGTCCATCACAGGTTACAAACCATGAGGGAGATGTGTAATCTCCAGCCTTAAAACTGGGATACTTCAAGGGCCAGATGCAGGGGACTGGTACCAGGAGACAGATATCTAGTCTCATGCGCTCCCAAACGCATCTGGTGGGGCCACTGTGAGATATAGGAAGCTGGACTAGATGGGCCTTTGGCCTGATCCAGCACAGCTCTTCTTATGTTCTTATGTTCTTATCAATGATCAAAGCTGGTAATCACTGCTTTTAAACAAAATGCCAAGATTATTATTATAGATTATTTATCAGTTCCTATTTTTGGTGCATTCATTAAAGTAGGAAGAGAGACTCATCCAACAAACTTTTTTGAGGTTTTACTAATTATTATGAATACTATAATGGGTTTAATGGTTGTGACAATGTTAATATCTGCATTTCCATATTTGTTTTTTAATTGCCTAATTTATTTTAATGATGTTTGTTGGTTGTCTCAAGCACCAGTACAGCTTGGTGGAAAAACTGGGATTTTACACATAATTTTAAATTTCCTATTTCATAAATAATTTTAAAGTTTAATTCTTTCTGAAATAATTTTGCTGCTTGCTCATATTTAATAATCCAGCTAGATATATGACCACGTCCTGTTACTCATTCTCTTCCCCCTTGATAGGATTGGGAAGCATGGCAAAGTTTTCCTAACCATTCCAAGTCTCAGTAGTACAGCTGAAGAAAAGTTCATCAAAAAAGGAGAAGTTCCTGGTGATGACTCTTTATTGGATCTGGAACCTAAAAACACAGTGTTCTATGTTGGTGGAGTGCCACCAGATTTCAAGGTCAGAAAAGTATTTGTTCCATATATTGTCCTACTTTGGGAATGCTCTGTTTTAGGACTGGACTAACGAGTGTGCTGACATTGTTGTCCTGAAAATATGCTTTCTATAGAGAATAGGACCACCCACTCAATCTTTAAGACAGATCATATCTCTTAAAGGATCAAACCAATTTAGTCCAGCCTACAGTTTCCCTGGGTTAGGGCAGAGGGGAAATATGATAACAAGGACGTGCTTCCAGAAGCAACAATACTGGTTCATCAAGAGCTAACCTGATTGGGAAAGGTTTGGAGAACATTAACAGAGCAAACCTCTGTGGGAGAAAAACATTTTATGAGTGAATTCAAAGATGATGGAAACAGTATCACAGAGGGAGAAACTATTTTTGTGATAAAGCAGGGCTGTTCAACTTTGAACAGGCCAAGGTCTACTTTTTCTGGCCGAAAGTGCCTGAGGGCTTTTACTCTAAAACCTCTACTTATGAATTTTATCTGTTCTGAGCACATGATCATAAGTAAAAACTTTTGTAAGTAGAGCAGTGGTTTCCCATAGGAATGCATTGAAAACCAATTAATATGTTCTGGAGGGAACAGATTTCAATGTCCCATGGCCCTTGAACTGCCCCGCTCAGCTGAGACAGTGGGCTGGCAGACCCAGAACTTTTCTGGGGTAGTGGTGGTCCTTGGGATGAGGGAGAGAGGGGTGGAGAACTTATCCCTTCACTTTTTTATTGATGGCTGGCAGGCTACTTTTGGACTCTTCGCGGGCTACCAGTAGCCGCGGTCTACCTGTTGGGCAGGCCTGTGATAAAGGAAAGCCTAAAGGAGGCACAACATTAAAAAGTGGTCAACAATAGTTCACACAGCAGTGAAATCTGGTATATGGGGGAGGAGCATAATGAAATTGCAACAGAAGATGCAAATGACCCTTCCCCCCCCCCTCAAAAAAAATAATCAGGAATTGGAGGAGGGGGCCAGTTCTAGAGAGTTTTTGTTGTGCTTGTGAGTGTATGACTGGACTTGCAGCATCAGATAGAACTGCCCCAGGCTAACTTGCATGGCACCCTTCTGCAGATTTGCCTTAGTTTTTTGACATCAAGTATATGACCCTGACTCTTGCAATATTGATTTTAATGTTGTTTCTTCTGGTTCCTTCTCCCTGTAGCTTCCTCGAAGCTTGGACCTCCCCGGCTTTGTTGGCTGCTTGGAACTTGCCACACTGAATGATGATGTCATCAGTTTGTACAATTTCAAAAAGATCTACAACATGACCAGATCAGTACCCTGTGCCAGGTAGGGTGAATTACTTTTCATTTTCATTTTTATGATGAGAGATAATGCACCTTTGATCAGTCTCACAAATGCCCTCAGTGTGTTTTTCATGATTTTGAGTCAATTTCATACACATAAAGAACAAATTGGTCAAAGGGGCATGTGATCTAATTTTACAGGGTTTTTTCTATTAATTGGTAATTAATAAGGATGCATCTTTTTGCCCTTGCTTGTGGACACACTGCTGAGTGTATGCATCTAGGTGTTTATGTATTGTTATAGATTCTGTGGTTATAGACTCTTAATGCAGAATCTGTACAAGGCCTCTGACAATTGTTTACATAAATGTTGTGTTTTTATACTTGTAATCACATATACAAGTTTTTAAAATCCACTCTGCTATCATTGTTGTAGCTACATGTCATCAAGTCATCTCCAATTTATGGTCATCCTATGAATGAGCAATCTCTAAAATGTCCAGTTCTCAAAAATCCTGCTCAACTCTTGTAATTGTCTTTCTAGCAGTTCAGACTATCTGCAAAGCTCTCCTCAAGCACTGTATTTCAAAAGGAATTCTTTCCCCTGTCAGCTCTCTCTCTGTTCTTTGTTTTTCACATCTGTACATAGTGGTCAGAAGTACAAGAGTACGGAGTAATGGATATTAGGGCGGAAAATCAAAACTTCATCTATCAACTCATGGGCTCTGAGCTATCCGTGACGGATCAGGAAAGAGATCTTGGTGTATTGGTGGATAGCTCAATGAAGGTTAGGGATTATTAAAAGAGGGATTGAAAATAAAACAGCCAACATTATAATGCCATTATACAAAATGATAGTAAGGCCGCACGTGGAGTATTGTGTACAATTCTGGTTACCATATCTCAAAAAAGACATAGTGGAACTGGAAAAGGTGCAAAAGAGAGCGACTAAAATGATTACTGGGCTGGGGCACCTCCCTTATGAGGAAAGGCTAAAACATTTGAGGCTCTTTAGTCTTGAAATAAGGCGCCTGAGGGGGGATATGATTGAGATGTACAAAATAATGCAGGGCATGAGTCAACTGGATAGAGGGACATTTTTCTCCCTCTCACAAAATGCCAAAACTAGGGGACATCCACTCAAACTGTGGGTTGGGAGAGTGAGAACAGACAAAAGAAAATATTTTTCCCCAGCATGTTGTTAGTCTGTGGAACTCCCTGCCACAAGAGGTGGTGATGGCATCTAGCCTGGATGCCTTCAAAAAAAGGATTGGACAGATTCCTGGAGGAGAAGTACATCACAGGTTACAATCCATGATGGAAATGTGTAATCTCCAGGATTAAAACAGGGGTACTTCAAGGGCCAGATGCAGGGGAGTGGTTGCAGGAGACAGATATCTAGTCTCCTGCACTCCCATAGGCATTTGGTGGGGCCACTGTGAGATACAGGAAGCTGGACTAGATGGACCTTTGGCCTGATCCAGCAGGGCTCTTCTTATGTTCTTATGATGATCTTGATCTTGGACTCTAGTGGCACATCCTTATACTTTTTTTTTCTAATCCTTCATTGCTGCCCTTCCAAGTCTAAGTATTCTGATATCTTTGCTGCAGTCTCCTTTTGGATTGATGATTCAACCAAGGTTTATACAATCTTTATTTAAATTTCTTCATTGTCAACATAAAAGTTATGTAGTTCTGTAGTTACAACTTTAATGTTGACAATAAAAAGGAAATAGTGTCAAAAGTGTCAAAATCAACTGAAAGGTCCAGTAAAACCAATAGGGGATCTGTGTCCCTTTTGGTTTTACTGGACCTTTCAGCTGCTTTTGACACTATCAACCACAGCACCCTCCTGACCAGTCTTCTGAAATGGGACTTGGCTTCAGTCCTTCCTGCAGGACAGAATGGAGAAAGTGGTGTTAGGGGACTCGTGTTCAACACCACGGCCACTGACCTGTGCGGTCCCTCTGGGTTCTCTTCTATTTCCTATGTTATTTAACATTTATATGAAATCACTGGCAAGAATTATCCGGAGTTTGGGGTTTAAGTGTCACCAGTATGATGATGACACTCAACTGTACTTCTTGTCACCTCTGGATTCCAAGGAAGCTATTTCCACTTTAGAACAGTGCTTAGCTTCAGAAATGAACTGGTTGAGGAGGAACAAACTGAAACTAAACCCAGGCAAGAGAGAGGTGCTTCTGGTCAGTCAAAAGGGAGATCAATAAATAGGGATGCAAGCTGTACTGGACGTATTACCCCTTAATTCAAAAAAGAGGTGCATAGCTTGGGGGTGCTCCTGGACTCATCCCTGAACCTAGACACCCAGGTCACAGATGCGGCCAGGAGTGCATTTGCACAATTAAAGCCAGTACGCCAGTTACACTCGTTTCTTGAGAAACCTGCTCTGGCCACTGTGACACATGCCCTAGTGACATCCTGGCTGGACTACCAATGGAAAGTCTCAGGAAACTCCAACAGGTCCAAAATGCAGCAGCCAGATTGCTGACTGGGGTGGGTTACAGAGACCACATTACACCCCTACTAAAACAGCTCCACTGGCTGCCAATCCGCTATCGGGCACAATTCAAGATGCTGACCTTGACTTACAAAGCACAAAACGGCCTGCGCCCAAGCTACCTCAAAGATTGAATCTCACAGTATGTACCAGCTCGGGTGCTGAGGTCATCAGGAGAGGCCTTTCTCTCCATCCTGCCACATTCACAGGTGCATCTCATAAGGACACATGAAAGGGTCTTCTCTGTTGCTTCTCCCAGACTTTGGGAACTCCCTCCTGTTGGAAGCCAGGACTGCCCCATCTCTGCTATCTTTCCAGAAACAGGAAAAGACCTTCCTTTTCAGTCAAACTTTCCCTGAATGAGGAACTACCTGTTATGCAACTTTTGGATGGATTACTCTATATTATTGCATTGACGGATTTCATAAGAACACCAGTGTTTTCCATGTAAATTTCCACCCCTCGTGATGAATTATTCTTTACATTTTGCATGTTCTTTGTAGCTTAAATGTTACCCTTTAATGTTCTAAGACGCCTCTTCTAATTCCCTGTTCTTAACTTGAATATGTCTTAAATGTTATGGGCTGTATATTGTCCCTCATTATTGTAAGCCGCCTTGGGTCCTTTTCCAAGGAGAAAAGTGGGGTAAAATATTCAAAATAAATAAAATAAATACATAGTTAAAGAGTAAATGTATCACTTGAGAACAAGATCAAGATCTTTTTTTTTTATTTTAAAAACAAAATGCAAAAAGTTCCAGAAGATTTCAAAGAAGCAATTGGAGTAACATACAGTTTAAGACAAAGGCAATTCAAGAGAACACACCAGCAAATAAAAAAAAAACCCTAAACTGATCTACCTGAGAACTCTTATATTACCATAGGCTTGTCATTGTTCTGAAGCATCCACAGAGTGCATTTTTCCAGACAACACAGGACAGCAAATGAGCAGAGTTCTCCCCGAGTGACAGGCTACGTCTCCTGACAAGATTTCTGACTTTTTGATATGAAAATCAACCCACTCTAGACCCTCCCAATCAATATTCAATGCTTTCTGCCTGTGATAGCTCAATCACACCTGTCAAATCACCATTTTGTCTTATGGACATGCTTGTAGCGTTCTCCAATATCATTAGTTCAGTAAGTTTGCCTCAAATCCAGGGTTCTAGGACATCAAAGTAGATGATACATGAGCATATTTGTGAATAGATGCTCCCCCATGTGGTGAAAGACCACTGTTTGTCATGGCATGTTATTTTACTTGCTTTCTTATTTCCTTGCTTTCCTTATTTCCTTTCTTGCATTCACTGTACTTTGTATTATGATTGTCCATTGGAGCTTAAATGCAGGCTAAGTTTGCAAACTTTACTAATAAGAGACTTATGTTTGAGGGAAAATTTGCTATGGGAGAGGAAAGCAGATCAATGATAGGAAATTCTCATTTCTTTAATGAAATCAGAATTTGATGCATATAGTTGTGCTTACAGAAATGATATTGCATATCACATTCCACACTCCAAAATGGAAAAGGCAGTTCTTTAATTAGGAGCAATCTGCTATTGCCAATGATATTGGTCCCGTTGCACAGATGAAGGTACATACTGGGTTTAAGAAAGGTAAAGTTTCCACCCACATATGCAAGCTAGTCATGTCCAGCTCTACGGCTGGCGCTCATCTCTGTTTTTAAGCTAAAGACCCAGTGTTGTGTAAGTCCGTGGCCATGTGGCTGGCATTACTGAATGCATTTCTGCACACTGAACACTGTTTACCTTCCCGCTTTTTACGGTAGCACCTATTTATCTAGTTGCATATACATGCTTTCAAACTGCTGGGTTGGCAAGAGCTGGGGTTAACAGTGGGAGCTCACTCCACTGTGTGGCATCCAGGATTCAAACTGCCAAGCTGCCGACTTCGCAGCTGACCATTTCAGCGCTCTAGCCTGCTAAGCCACCATGCCCACCAACATACTGGGTTACTGATTTTGCAAGCATGTTGCTATAAGGCAGGGGTGAAGACCTTCAACCCTCTTGATGTTTTGGACCACACACCCCACAGTCATTTATTGTTGGCAATATAAGCTTAGGAGTTGCTGTCCAAAACATCTGGAGAGCTGAAGGCTCCCTACCCATGCTATAAGACTTCCTCATCAGATAACATCTATTTCTGCACTTCCTCAAATTCACAAATTTACATATTAGCATATCAAATCATGCATAACACAAATACTTCCAATAAACACTATACAGTGGACCCTTGTATAACAAACAGCTTGTATAACATAAAATTTGTACAACATAAAAATTCCGGAGATAGGGGAAATTTGCTTAACATAATTGCCTATGGGGAAAATCCACACAACATAAAAATGGGATCACTCCATTTTCAATGCATTCCTATGGAAATTTGTATAAAGGAAAATTTGCTTAACATAATTTCATTTGGAACGAATTAATTGCTTTATACAAGGTACCACTGTACATACTGACACTTTAACTATATAGACAGTGAATGCCAGACTGGATAGTAAAGAGTGGCAAGGTGTTCAGGCCAACTACCTCATTTTCTGATTTCCTCTTTCAGTCTGGTTTCTGTCATTATCTCTCCTGGGAAGAGCATGTAAGCCTTCTAATTCAAGTGTTTTGATTTTTCTTTGCTTCTATTCTTCTTCCCATTAGGGACAAGCTGGCTTTTACACAGAGCCGGGCTGTAAACTATTTCTTTGATGGTTCTGGCTATGCTGTAGTGAAGCATATCGATAAAAGAGGGAAATTTGGCATGGTGATGCGTTTTGATATAGAAGTTCGAACACCAACAGAGGATGGACTTCTCCTTTTGATGGTTAATGGAGTAAGTAAAAAGGAAAGAAAAAAAGAAAAATCCTGATCCTGTCATGAATTTCCCAGTTACATTTACTGGCTCTGCAATAAAATAAAATAAAATGATTTAAATTCTATCTTTGAAGGAAACACCTATTGATGTACATATAACTTGACATTATTTAGGAAAGCTAGATAATGTGATACAATACACTGTATAACCCCAATTTCAGTTTGAGTAAAGGAAATTCCAAATCTGAAACTACAAAGAAACTACTAGATTTCAGAAACAAGAATTCAGTTTGCTCTCTGATTTATTTTATCACACCAAAACTAAAACTCTGCAGCATGCAATTCTCACGAGACAGCTAGAATTTTCATGCAAATATTTTGCTTCACCACTCTTACCATCATCTCACTGTACATCCATACTGGCCTCTGTGTTGATGATTCTTACTACAATCTCTGACTTTCCCACAGAGGACGGAGATGACATTCTCCAAAGTAGATGACATAAGATTTAGTACCCGGGATTCCGCTGTAGTTCCTAATCTCATGGCGTGATAGAAGATCATATTTCAAGAGCAGATTTTGCTGCCTGTGGTGAGGAGGAGTGGGGGAACAGAAGTCCATTGTGCAAGGAAAATTCCACTTTTCCTTTTTTTTTAATATACCTATAAATGTCATACTAATAACTCTTAGGTTCATGTATTGATTTTATAAAACATTATATTTTGTCAAAGCTCTAAAATATTGATTGATGTGATTCAGTGATGGATTTAAAACTTTTGGTAACTTTAAGAGAAAAGTTTCATTGGAGGCAGCTTCCAAAATGTTATATAAATACAATTTACAATGAGAAAACAATAAACATACAAACAACTAGATATGGGCACAAAAGGAAAAATGAAACACTGTTTTGTTGAAATGAAATGGTAGAACGTGTTATGTTCTAAAATGAAATACCATTTTCCCTCTAGGAATAAAACAATTCATCCTACAAGAACCAAAGGGGCAGCGGAGCTTCCTCAAGCTCTTCCCTATAAGCCCCCCAAATTTGGAGAGTTTGGGGGATCAGGGGGCTGAGTTATGAAACTTCAAAGGGGATCCCCCTACGGGAAAAATATTCTGATTGAATCAGGATTCAGAAGCCAAGTTACTAATCGCTCGCCCATGGCGGGGGGCTATTGCGGTTTCCCAATTCAACGTTAAATCTCTTTGAAATTTTAGTAGTCTAGCAAGGCATTATCCATCCTTATTTTTTATTGAAACTATGGGAGCAAAAACTATATTTCTAAAAGAGGTTTGTGAAAAGTGAGTCTGTTGTCCCGGGTGCTTTAAAATCCTATAATGAGAGGGCCAGAAACATGTTCCATTTGGCACTCTACTTCACAACTGCACTGCAAATCCTTTCAGGAATGTCTTGCTGTTATTTTGTGTTGGGCAGAGTATGTTCTTCAGCCTAGAGATGCAAAATGGATACTTATATCTACAGTATGATTTTGGCTTCAGCAACGGCCCTGTGATCCTAGAAGATTCTATGAAGAAGGCTCTAATTAATGATGCAAAATTTCATGAGGTATGTTGGTATAGACTTTTTAAGAATGGTTACTATTCGCCTATTTTAAATAATTTCAGTATTTTACATGGCAGAGCAGAATGCAGTATTATTGTGTAAGGCTTCATAAGGGCAATATAAAATATGTATAAAATGTAAAACATTAAATAAATACATTTTGCAATATTTTTTTAAAAATGTAATACAAATAGTTAATAATTAGTGAAATAAATTATATATGAACAGTTACTAGAGGGACTAACCTAAATCAGGATGTCTAAATCTGTTCATTGAACAGCAGTGCCTTCAACATGATATAATCCTTGAAGGGAGCAAGGGAACCACGTGCAAGGGAATTCCATCAAAATGTGATATAATTTTTTGGGGATGTACCCATAGTTCACAATTAGAATTATTGCCCAGCCCTCATTTAATGTTGCCAATACTGAAATATTGGCAAGATTCTTTTTAAACAATACATTATGTCATTATTACCATCATTCCTGCTAGCTACTGGTATAGGTAGAAAGGTGAGATATAAATTAAAATCATAAATTATAACAAATTATAGTGATTGAATTTGTTGACAAATAAATACGATATGTTATATAATAAAATAAAAGCAGAACTCTTTTAACTAGTGTTGGGTTACTCCTGATATAATTAAAAAACAAAGGACAAATCTATAAAATTGGGGTAGTCAAAATGACAATATGTACGGACATAAAGCTGACTGTCTCTGGATAACTAGTTATTATCAGTAAAGATAGAATACACTTGATCTTTCAAAGCAATATTCCAAGAATGCAAACTTTAGAATGATTTTATGTTTAGAATAAAACTATAATAGTAACTAATTGTTTTGTGGAATATTAGCAGCATCTCCACAGGGTTTGATGGTCAGTAGGAGTATCGTAAGGATCCACTTATCCACCCATTTATTCATTATTCTATTGACTGTTTCTACCCTAAATTCTGTTTTACTTGCCTTTCAATTGAAGTGGAAGGCATTTTCCAAGTAAAATTAATTCCACAGGTGTAAAAGCCAAGTTTACAATGTTTTACTGGGGAAATAGCTTGATTTTTCCAGGCCTACTTCCAAATGCTGAAACTCCACTTCATTCCTGCTTTGATTACCAGGAGTGCAAAGTTCCTCTGAATCCCCTTGACACAGCCCTGCTGGCCTCTTCCTCCATCGGTTACTTGGTGTGGCAGCCATAGACATGACAATGATGTCAGAGGAGAAGGAAGTTGGGGATGGGTGGGTGGTCCGAGAGCTTTCCTTCCCAGGTGCCAAGAACCTTAGCTTCCCAGATCCTAGGACTCCTAGGAGATCCTAAGAAAGCCAGGAAAACAAAGGTCTTTCACATCTAGGACGCTTCTGTTTCCTGCAATTAGAAAGTAATTCAATGGACAGTAAGAGGGGACTCAGAAAGGGACACTCTAGGTTTCCCTTGAATGTTCAGACAAAATGTTTTTTTCAGCATCTAAGAGTCTCCAGGAGGGGAAAGATTTGCTTCTGGGTGGCTAGGGGTTGGGTACGCTCCAAAATAAAAAGAGTCAAATGCAGAAGCCAGACATTTGGTATTTTTTATTTGGTTTTTGTTTGCTTTTCATTTTTTTGGTTTTCCAGATGTAGTTCATCCCATGGCAAAATTTGCTCCCAGATTTGTCAAAGTCACCTACATCTGCTCTGTGTGCTACTTTAGATTCTTTGTAAGTGGAAGATGCAAATAATAGGGATTGAATCTCAGGGATTCTGGGCCAGGAGAGGAGGTTTCTGCATTAAACCAGTCACTGCTCAAAGATCTGGAGTATGCCACATGTCAGTCAAATGTTATAAAATATGAGTGCACTCCTAAGAAAACTATATCAAGAGGCAATAATATTTTTGTATTATGTGTGTTATTATTTATTTAAATTATTTAACGACTATTGCATTTACAATTATTTCAAATTATTTTAAATTTTAAATAAATAAATATTATTTATCATTATTTACTTTGCAGATTGTATTATTTTTCTTAGTGTTCTATAAAGGTGCCACATACTTCTGTATTTACCTTTTATTGTATATACAGTGTACTATACAGTGACTTTTAACCTGCTTTCCCCCTCTTTCAGATATCTGTTATTTACCACAATTCTAGGAAAATGATCTTGGTGGTGGATAGAAGACATGTAAAAACTGTGGAAAATGAAAAGAAAAGCATACCATTTACTGATATCTATATCGGAGGGGCTCCTGCTGAGATTATAAAATCTAGGTCAGTTTATAATCTTCATACAGTCACTATTAAATATTAAATAATTTATCATCATATCGATTACATAAATCAGTGGTACCCACACAATTACCTTTTAATCGTATGAGTTTTTTAAATATCCAAGCCAAATAATGCAGTAATGGGAGCCTTCCTTGGTGGCAAATGTGTTAAGTTATGAGTAAGCATCAAGAGCAGCACCATTTTACCTTGGAGTGATTTTTCTTCTGGCCCAAATAGTCAACAAGCATCTGAGCAGTGTTGAAAACTAGGTGAAGGTACCTAAGTCCTTCTGCTCCTATCTGGGGTATGCCAAGAACTTCACTGGCTGTTCCACTTATGTTACCTGTTTGGTTTATGGGCCATCCATGTTTCTCAGGTATAATGATCAGAGAGTCACTAGAGGTACTACGTCACTGGCAATTCCAAAGGCTTTGTGTGAAAGGGATTGTACTTTACTATTGGGAATGAGTCTGGCCCGATCATTAGACAGACAAAGTAACCAGATCAGTTGGAGTGCTATGAACAGGGAAGAACAGAAAAAGCAAAATATGGCACTAGCTGGAAGACTGTTTTTGTCACTTAAAGCAGTAAATCTCAGAAGTGCTTCTCACAGAGTACAAAAAAATAACAATTCATTGAGTATCTAACAACAAGCTGCCTTTTCATGATTCCTGGTAGCGATGCTGTCTCACACATTGGGCTTAGTAAGACACAGGTGTTGCTGGAGGTTGGCTTTTGACTTGCGTCAGTGTATACCGTTGTTCTGTCCAACATTATAGCAGTGAATCTATGTAGTACCAAGTTGTCAAATGTCCTCCAAATATATGTGCTGTCTCCACAGTGCTGTTGGCTCACATCTGGTTGTCAGCACAGGCTTCAGAGGCTGCATGAAAGGATTCCAGTTCCAAAAGAAGGACTTCAACTTATTGGAGGAGCCAGGAACTCTAGGAATTGGCTACGGCTGTCCAGAAGAATCACTTGTAAGTACAGCATTATCCTTAGAGCACAGATACATCAGCTGATTGCAGTTCAGATTTCTAGATACAAATTTTCTCATATTTGCCCCTGTGTACATTGAATTATTTTCTATTTTCTGTGCTAAACGTCAACCCAAAGTAGTACTGGTATATTTATCGTCATACATATTTCTTATTATACGGAGTGGGAATCTTGCTTTTATAAAATTACAGCTAAGAATTTGGAAGTAGTACTTGATATACAATTTAATATAGAAATAAAACTGAATGGAAAAGCCATGTGGTTAGGTTCACAATATACATTAAATAGGTTGACATCTTAATAAACCTTTCTAAGCTCCCTTATATATAAGTACTGTAATATCTTAAACCAGGACATTTTCTCTTTCTTTAAAAAATCAGTTTTACTGATTTGGCATCAGCACTCTGATAGTTAAATGCAAAATGCAAAAAGATATCTCTGCATTCAGAATTTTGATGCACTAGGAATGTGCCGAAATGCTGCCCATAGACCTTTGGGGAGTGAGCAGCATAAACGTTTCATAAATAAATAAAAAATAAATAAATGTGACCTCAACACACAAATGTACAAAGGGGGTTGCAGACAATCAGCAAAGGGCATTGGAAGGTGGGGGAGGGGGGCAAAGTAAGTCAGCATCTTTGGAGCAGGTCCTAAACAACAGAATTCCTACAACCTATGAAAACTACCAAGGCTTTTCTGCCAATAATACCTTGCACTTGATTGACTATATAATATCAACAGAAGGGTGGGTGAGCAAGTGCAAAAAAGTGTGTGTGTGTGTGTGTGTGTGTGTGTGTGTGTGTGTGTGTGTGTGTGTGTGTGTGTGTGTGTGTACACTGTTTGGTTCTCATAATGGGACAGACTTTCTTTTAGTACAGTTCATCTTCCTTATCATTTATGGCTCTTGGCACAATAAAATTTTCTAACACCAGTAATTTAGAGGCATTTCACATCATTCCACTTGCATGGTGCGAAGAGGGGACAGATCCCCCTCTGGAGCAAACCTTGCATGTAGTGAAGTAAGGGAGTCGTTGCTTCACTGAGGCAGCTTGTATAGTCTGTCCATGTTCACTATGTTGTCACAATGCTTAATAAAATAGTTATGGAGACTGAATTATGAGGGCTAATTAGATGTAGTCAACAGAGATTGGATTACATGAATTATGCTCATGGTAAAGAAATCAGAATAAATGTACCACTGAAATGGATCCTATGTTCATTCCAGCAATAATTATACTTGAGTCCCAGTGAAAAAATAGAGAGGACATAGGAATAGTGTTTGGCAAATCGTGCACTGAGTGCCAAACATGGATCTGTTAATGAGTGTCTATAACTTTAGGGATAGGCACTAGAGATGGGCACAAATTTTAAAAAATGGCATTTCGTTTGTCGTTTGGAGGGTCTGTTTCGTTTCGTTTCCGTTTTTCGTGAATTTTTGCAAAAAATTCGTTTTCGTTTTCGTTCATCTTGTTACCATTTTGTTACCATTTATTTCATTTTTTGTGATTTTTTTAGGATTTTAAGCAATTCACTCATATTGCAGTAATGGAAACGAAACACACGACAAAATTTCTGGTGTGTCTGTTCGTTTTGTTTCATTTTAGAGACAAAATTCGTTTGTTGTTTCGTTATGTAACGAAACAAAAAAACAAAAACAAAAACAAAAAATTGTTCGTTTCATGCCCATCTCTAATAGGCACTTGACATAGCTGAAACCTAGAGATTTTCTTTTCCTTTGACTTACATTGGAACCACTGCCTGAATGCAGTATTGAGCCTGATGAGGGTAAACAGACTAAAGTGGAAGCCTGGTCAGATAGAGATTTTGGAACTTATTTGCTTCCAGATCTGGGAACTAGCTTATCTGATCTGGAGGACGTGACTCACAGTTGGTGTCGCTCTGGGACCCATTTCTATCACAAGCAGCCCAATTTCCCTCAGTGGTCTAATTGAGCCCATTGCCAGGTTCATATGAGTGAGCAACTGGTGCCTGTTCATGGATAGGTGTAGCTTTACATCGTGGTCTATAACCAATAAGGCTACTATTCTAGATGACAGCTGCTACTGTCTCTGGCTCAGAAGTTGTATTTGATGCAGGCTGGGAAATTAGTGCATGTCTCACAGCAATGCTGGAAGAACTTACACGGGCTGCTTACTGATTGCCAAGCAGTGTTCAAGGTCGTGTTGCCAATGTACATCACCTGAATAGCCTCAAAGTAGCTGTTTAACAGCCTGTTAATATCTGTTTGGCCACTGATGTGTTCACGGGAAGTTTTACTGTTGCTTCTGCAGACCTTCTCAGCAGTTTGGAACCCTCTTCGCAACCAAGTTCAAATGCTTGCTAAAATTTGTGTATGGTTAGGAAAACCTTCACTTCCTTGTAATTCTCTTTGCTGCTCTCTTTTTGTATTTAATGTTGGATGCTTTGGTTCCTTTAATTATGTAATCCTCTATATTTTCAAAGTTTTTTTTTAATAGAGCTTTTTATCTGATGCAAACTGCTTGGAGATCTCAAAAAATGAGGCAGCATGCAAATGTCACCAAGACATACTGGTAAATGCATATATTCATACTTACATATTCAGTATTCATATAACTCTCTTTTTAACTCGGTGAACAGATGTCCCGCAAAGCATATTTCAATGGAGAAAGCTACATTTCATCTAGTCAGAAAATCTCTGTCTTTCATGGATTTGAAGGAGGTTTTAATTTCCGGACTTTACAGCCAAATGGATTGCTCTTCTATTGCGCTGAAGAAGTAAGTATGTTTTTTGTATAATTTTAAAGCATTTTTTTAAAAAAAAAAACCTCAAGGGAAATATGTTGAAATCATGTAGTAATGGGGGTAGTTTTTTTTAAAAAGGTTCATTTAAAAAATGTCAGCAGATGCCTTCCAAGACTAACTATCCTAGGTTGCAATCCAGGGTTTAGTCACACTTAAGATCACATTGATACAAGTGGAACATTAGTTGCAGTATATACAGTGGACCCTTGTATAACAAACAGCTTGTATAACATAAAATTTGTACAACATAAAACATTCCAGAGATAGGGGAAATTTGCTTAACATAATTGCCTATGGGGAGAATCCATACAACATAAAAATGGGATCACTCCGTTTTCAATGCATTCCTGTGAGAATTTGTATAAAGGAAAATTTGCTTAACATAATTTCATTTGGAACGAATTAATTCCTTTATACAAGGTACCACTGTACTTTGATTTCAAAGAGATTTAAATCACCTTTCTAAGGAATGAGGACAACATATTTAATTCTCTTTCTAATCTGAGCAGTGAAACTTGAGGCATGTGGGATTTTTGCACACTTGAATGTTGAAAAATGAATAGGCACAGTAAAAGGGGTGGGGGTATTTGTTTTCTATAGTCTCTTCATTTCTGCAGGGCTGATGCACAACAGAAAAATAATTCCAAACTAAATTATTCTTCTCCACATGTTTTCTCTGATTGTGACTCAAAAAAAATTAGGATTCCAATGTCACAGCATAATGTTTCTTTCCAAATTACTGGTAGATCCCACAGTTTCATAAAGTACTTTCACATTCAAACATCAACCTTGGCCTCGGTCACACGCCTTTATAGTAGCTCTTTTGTTTTTCTCTCATCTCTCACTTCCTTCCCCATTAGTCACTGTACCAGGTAATTTGCAGCTTGTGGAAGTGCTTAGTTACTGAAATGCCAGCAATTAATTAAAGTAGGACAGCAGAAAGAGGCAGAAAAGGGGGAGGGAATTGAAATGGTGCGAATTTTCACACGTCTCACTGCAATTGCTGCAGTAAAAATTGTGCACCATTAAGAGGACTAATTTGATCAAACCCCTAGTGGTGGTATAGGATAATGCAGTTAAAGTGCACTTCAGAGGGTGTGGTCGACTAGGCTGCCAAAATGCCGTGCCTTGGAGTGGAGGTACGATTTTTTGCTGCGCAGTCATTCGCAGCAAACACAGCACCAAAATGGTCATGTGACCGGGGCCCTTGTCTCAGCATTCCTGCCACACATTTGCTTGAATTGTAAAACAAATTACCGGTAGTTCAAGTTCTTCCTTAAGCTAACTGTTTTCATTCGCCCATCATTTCCTTAGCTTAGCAACGTCCTGTACTCTTTTTCACATTGGAAAAAGCTTTCTTTTGCCAGACAACCATTTGGAATAATAAAGATGGTTACAGGAAGCTGGAGAAGATGGGAACTTATTTTCCTCTGACCTCATTGATGCTCACTTATTTTAGGATAAAACCAATCATCAACAACTAGTTAATGAGGCAACTTTGGATTGTGATGGAATAAAAGTAAACAATAAAATGTGTCGAGATATAGAACACTGACGCAACAAACAAGGGACCACAGTCATATGTAGTGCATGAATCATGTTGTTTTCTTGGATTAACCTTCCTTAATTTAGAAAAGCCTCCATCTGTGGTCAAAAAGCAATTTAGAAATTAGTCATAATATCTTTTTGAAGGAGAAATGCCACCCATGTGGGTTTGCTCTTTAGTAGCTCCAACTACAGTAAACCTATAGAATCAATGGGAATTATTTATCTATTGACTGACCATTTAGCAGGTGATTCAATGGGTCGACTCAAACTGCAAGTGGCAATTGGATTTAGCCTTTTATACTTGATCTACTTCCTTATTTTAAAAAAAACTTATACATGATTTAATGAGGAAATTCAGCTGAAACTCACTGAAGTAACGGAAGCTCCCTTCTAAGGCTAATAACACTTGAAAAGGACTTTCAGTGGGAACAGAACTACAGAGGGAATGGTCAATACATTTCCCACAGATCAATCCTAACTGCTGTCCACCACCATCCATCCCTATGATGAATATCATTTGGAAGCTGATGCTTGGGTGCACTCTTATCTCCGATATATTTACTCTGTTTACTGTATGTAGTGGATCAGAGGTACTGCAAGAATCTTTCCCAAACTTCCTTCTACTGCTTTGTCAATCCAATATGTTTTCCTCTCTGTTTCAGTCAGATGTGTTCTCCATTTCCATGGATGAGGGAACTGTCGTTTTGAATGTCAAAGGTCTCAAAGTTGAGGCATCAGACAAAACCTACAATGATGGGAAAGCCCATTTTGTCATTACTTCCGTCTCACCAGAAAGGTAACACTATAGTATATTATAAATCCAGTCCACATCTTATTGAACTTATAGTTCATTATATTTGGAGCTATGTGCTGGAATAGCCAATGTTATATTCTGTTTTCCCACATTAAGCATAGATTAAATAAAAAAAACAGTTCCTGAAAGTGATGAGAACACTTGACTTCAGCGTAAAGGTCACTGTGAAGTTTTATTTTACAATCCTATGAATGCAGTGCTTGTGCAAAAACCTGAGGACTAAAATCACAGCATTAAAGCAGAAAAATGCTGTCTGGTCTGCATATGACGTGGCTCACTCTAGCCACGCAATGTAGTGGATAAATCAACAGTGATTTGGGAGAGGAAAAGGCTTCATGCCTTTTCCTCTCCCAACTTCATGCCCCTGGCAGCCATATTGGAAAAAAACATACCTCTCCAAAATCATAGAAGTCGGCTGTGCTTGCATTGGCCTAAGAGTGAGGAAACTGTGACTGACTGACGTTGGTATCACCAGAAGCAGGTGGATGCTGGAAATGGTCTGCAATGCTACTTGTTTCAGAACTCCCTCATGTGTCCATGGTGCCACCTAGTGAATCATTCAACGAGTTCAACCTCATGAAAACAACCATGCTGCCAGCATTGTGTGTGTGTTTTAATATGTTATCACTGGCTAAAAAGAATGTTTTCTCTTTTGCAGGCTTGAGCTTATGGTAGATGAAAAAAAGCACAGCAAAAATAATTCAGCAAAGGACAAACCTGAGAAGAAGCCTGTGAGTGCCAAGAAATTCTACTTTGGTGGCTCTCCCCTTAGTACGGAATTTGCAAACTTTACTGGCTGTATAAGTAATGCCTATTTCACAAGGTGAGTGTATTTTAATCCATAGCTGTTATTAAAGCAGCACCAGTCACAAGATATAATCCGAGTGAAATAGTTGTGTCACAAGTTCCACTAAATCAGCTTAAAATCTGAATGGCATAGGAACACACTTAAGTACCCCATCATTCTAAGGGGAACCAAGAGTTTCTGTGTCAATAGCTGTTTCTGCATGGGTTAAAATACAGCAGTTAGTCTTTAAGCTGTCACAGCATTTTTGCCCTCTTTATTTTCTATTTTTGGTTTGGCTTGATTTGGTTTGGTTTGATATCATCCAGGTAATGAGCCATATGTGGAATCCCGCTCCAGAAACACATGGCCCATTTTAGAAACAACCTGAAGTGGAACATGACATGGCACATAGGAAGTGCCCTATCTCTACATAGAATTCCGCCTCAAAGGAAAAAAAAAAACACTGCAGTTCAAAATGTCTTCGGTGAACCAGCAACGAGCAAAATGCAGAGTTGATGTCACATTTCACCATTTCCTCTCCACCCCACCACTTCCTATCATTTTCATAGCAACATCAATTGAAGTGAAAGAGATACTACAAAGCTGAGGAGTGGCATCATTGACTGATTCTTTCTTTGGCTCTTTGGCCCAGGAGACTAACTTCTCCACATGCTGTCCCTGACCAGAAAGCTGCCCCCTCCAGGGCTTAGCAATGTAAAAGTATATCCAATAGGGTTACTATCTATTGAAAACCAAGTCAGTTTACCAATTCCTGCCCCAGCCAAGAGGGGCCATGTGTTCTAACAGGCCTAATCCTTCAAGAATGCCTCCCCAGAGGCCTAGCAGAGCCTCGTGGCGCAGTGGTTAAATGCCTGTACTGCAGGTAAAACTGTGCTCACGACCTGGGTTCAATCCCCGGTAGCAGGCTCAAGGTTCACTCAGTCTTCCATCCTTCCGAGGTCGGTAAAATGAGTACCCAGCTTGCTGGGGGGGCAATGTGTAGCCTGCACACTGTAATTAAAAAAATTGTAAACCGCCCAGAGACTACTTGTAGTGGTATGAGGCGGTATATACGCAGAACACTTTAGCAGTACTCTCTCTGGAGTGAGCAAAGTGTTCTGCTTATACAATATACCGCCCCATACCACTTCAAGTAGTCTCTGGGTGGTTTACAGTTTTTAATTACAGTATGCAGGCTACATATCCCCCACACACACACCAGCAGGCTGGGTACTCATTTTACCAACCTTGGAAGGATGGAAGGCTGAGTCAGCCATGAGCCTGCAAGCTGGGATTGAACCCCAGGTCATGAGCACAGTTTTACCTGCAGTGCAGGCATTTAGCCACTGCACCACGGGGCTCCTCTGATGAACACTGAGCCCAATGAACACTGTCCCCACCAGTGAGCTCTGCCCGCATCAGGACAGTCACACACACTCCGGGGTGTAAGCATTGAAAAGGGGTTATTTATTATTTATTTGTTTGTTTGTTTCATTTTTATACCGCCCATCTTCCAATATGGAACTCTGGGCGGTGTACATAATAAAAAAGCAGATAAAAACAATACAATACAATACAGCAAGATGGATCAATGGATCAATGGGCGGTAGGCAAAAATTAAATTAAATTAGGTCGTCATAAGCCTCCCTGAATAGCATGGTTTTCAATGCCTTTTGGAACGCAGGCAGGGACGATGCAAGGCACAGCTCACTCGGAAGGTGGTTCCAAAGTAAGGGGCCCACAACAGAGAAGGCACTGTTGCACGTGGTCGACCTCCGTGTCTCCCTAGGAGTGGGCACCCTGAGTGAGCGCGCCTGCGACATCCGAGTGGGTCTGGCCTCAGCTGTGCAGAACATTTCCATTTTTTTGTTGATTTATCCTGCACAGGACATGGCAGCCAGCCATCTGCCAGCAGACATGAGGCAATGACCCTTAACAGCCTTCACCGACTGACCATGCAAACCACAGAGCTGCAAGGATGCATGCTCGCAGCTCCAGTGTGATGAAGGCAGCTAGGTAGCTGCCTCCACCCACTGCTAGCAATGATGCTTAAGCCACCACTGACCCTCTCTTCCCCCAAAATGTCATGATGGCAGTGCTGCCTCCAGCATCATTCTGGGGCTAGCATTGCTGCCAAAAACAGTCAAAATATTTGGTACGTAAAAGCAGCTGCAAGCATTGACTTGCTGCTGAAATTTATGCTAATGAATGTGTGCCAGTGTAGTGTTTTAATTGCAATATGGTTCATATGGTGAGAAAGTCAGAGACACCCCACACGTTTCAAAGTCACCAAAGTCATTTATGCATAGTCAACACATTCCTGTGTCTGCTCCTGTTTTGGCACTCAACATGACTGACATTATTTCTCTCACTATATTTCCATTCTCAAATATTTCAATGGATAAACCTCAAGTTAAAATATAATATAAATATTTGCAATTTTATAATAATAATTAAAACTGCAGGTCATGATGCAGCAAAAATCAGCTATCCATCCTGCAAGACATTACTGTATCTTAGTGGCAGTGGAACAGCAAAGGGCTCTGTGTTCCTACAGATCTGTTACACAGAGGTACTCACAGAAAATGATTATTTTTAGTTGGTTTCTTTTTATGAGAATGAAAAATACAGTATTCTGCACAACAATACAGTATCCTCTGTGCAAACTAGCAGTTGATCATTAAGAATAACAAAACCACATTTTTGTTTTAAATAGATTGGA
>JAHTLZ010000122.1:2459872-2488112 GCA_023846285.1 Phrynocephalus versicolor
AATAATAATAATAATAATAATAATAATAATAATAATAATAATAATAAATAAGTAAGTAAACAAATAATGTGAGATTTGTTTTTAATTGAAAAAGGTTCTTTGGAGAAAACGATAATAGAAAAGATTGCATATACAGAAAGGCAAATATTGTACTTCCTGTTGTAGCAAATTATCTTTAACAATGCAAGTAACACACTGTTTCAACATGGAACTGTGCAATTTTAAAATATCACATCTGTCCAGTTAATAAAGAAGATTCCCACTGCAATGAATCAGAACATAGAAACAGAGGCATGAAAAATGGAAGTCATACAATTCTTCATTAATTTACAAAGATTAATGTAATGCTTTCTGTTGTATGAAGGTTGGAAAAGACAATGAAGGGTCTTTGCAGTTTCCGTCCAGCAGCAAAGTAACAGATGAAGAACTGAGAGCACAAGGAGACTCACCTTGCCACTTATCCAACAACCCCAAAGCAACTGAGTACACATACCTGTATGGAGGAACAGCAAACAGCCGGCAAGAATATGATTACTTACCAGAGGATTTCAATAGAAGGTACAGTGAGCTAGTAATTCTCTCTCTGCTTTAAAAATAACCCCTTGCCCTGTATAAAGGAGTTGATGATTTCCATTCAGATATTAAAATTCTATATTTTGTTTGACAGATCTCAGTTCTCCATTACTCTAAAGACTCATGCATCCCATGGAATGATCTTCTATATCTCAGATCCGAAGGAGGAACATTTCATGGCTCTGTTTATTGCCCATGGACGGCTAATTTTTATGTTTAATAATGGTCACCAGAAATTAAGAATTAGAACCCAAGAGAAGTACAATGATGGGCAGTGGCATAATGTAAGTTGGATGTGGACGGAAAAATCACGATCTGCCTAAATAAAGTATAATTGTCTGATTGTCTAGACTAGCGCCTCACTGTGGGTTTTATTATTGTATAGTCCCAAATCTCCTACTGAAATGGAAATAAAAAGTTGGTAGTGATGGGAGAAGAGGAGGCTGTCTTTATATATTCTGTGTGTATGTGTGTATGATGAGAAAGAGAAGGGAAGAGGACAGAGAGAGAAAGAGAGACTTGTAAAACCATATAACAGTGAGGGGAAATTAATACAGTGGTTTTAGAAAGCTGTTTTTGCCTGATAACACAGCCCTCTCCTTCATGACTTGATTATCATGGACTCAAAAAATGATTTAAAGTTCAGTAGCAGTATTAGTTTGTTGGAACAAAAATAATGATGAAAAGTCTGGGGTACTTTAAAGCTCACAGGCCTCCCATGAAACCTTAAGCCAAATAAAGCTTTTTGTCTTTTAAATGCCACATGTCACTTCTTTGTTGTCCAGCCAGTGTTTCCTGATGAGCAATTGCCTGATTGTTGAAGCATTTCAGATCAACAAATATACTGTGATTACTAAATAATCTGAACCATTGTTCTTCTGCCACTTTCACACTGGAAGTTTAGAAGTATTTTTAACACAATGGCCAGCCTCTTATATTTTAAGGGGGCAACTGAAGAATAACAGCACCACTGAATAAACCGAGACATCTTTTCATTAATCGCTATGTTACCCATTGGTGCTTTCTAGTCTAAGGTAAATGTGTTGATTTTTTTCTGTAATTGTGTTGGCTTTTTTTTTTAAGGTGATGTTTGTTCGGGAGAAAAATATTGGCCGGCTGGTTATTGATGGTCTCCGAGTACTAGAGGACAAACTCCCTTTTACAGATAATGCATGGCGAGTTACTACCCCCTTTTATGTTGGCGGTGTGGCACCAGGAAAAGCTGCTAAAAATATACAGGTAAAAATATGTTTCCAAAATAAAGCGTGAACAAGCATTTATCAAGAAGCTAATAAAAAAAATTCAATCCAAGGAGTTAGAGTGGATCAGCATATTATTGGATGTTTTGCCATTCATTTCAAATAATGCTAAAGAGGAAAACAGTAATCATCGTTAAGAGACATTCTGTCCAGCACAACATGTCCTGGCCAGCTTGGCAATTAAGGAGGTGATGCCTGCATTTGAATCTATTGGTGGTATATGGCTGAGTAGCTATTTCACTGGTTACACCCCAGCTCTCTTGAAGAAAATCAATCCAAAGACCACACTGGCTGTCTTCAAACTGAGCTGGAAAAAATGTCATCAGTCATATTTTAGTTCTGGTCTTCCTACAGCAGGACTATTGAAGGTCTACTGAACCCTCCTCTTTAGGATTAAAAGTTACTTTGAGTTATCATGTCTAATATCAATATCTAACAAAACATCATGAAAATCACACAGATAAAGCCATCCACTTCTTTGCCTAAGATGGAGGGTTTATAAATAACTGCATGCTTAAGTCAAACTGAAGGATGGAAACATTTGTACAACCGTTTATTGTCATTTTGTCTTTGCAGATCAACTCCGTCTACAGTTTCAATGGCTGCCTGGGCAGTTTGCAGCTCAATGGACGACCAGTACCTTCTCCATCACAGACGTTCAGTGTAACTCCTTGTTTTGAAGGACCATCAGAAGAAGGGACATATTTTTCATCAGAAGGAGGATATATTGTTCTTGGTAACCCCTTTCCTAGTTACTGATTATTATGACCTTTATCACAGTAATGTTCATGTTGATATCAATTGTGTGTTGATAGGGTAGGGAGAGAGAACTGAGGACTGATAATCAAGCATTTATTATGAAATGTGCCAGTTGTTATGCTGCCTTACTGGCATGCACTGGAGTCATTTGCTTCCACATAGCCCACTATTTAGAAAAGAGGCAGTGATCCTTGCTATGCTAGTTACCAGTCAGAACCAGTCATGAACGCCAAGGTGGGCATCTCATAGCTTTCCTGATGTTGAACTGAAACTGCAGTCAACGCAGCCAATGGTGGGGGGGAATAGAAAACTGTAGCCTAGCAGCTACTAGAAAGCTACAAGTTGCCTGTCCTTGCATTAGCACAACAATGCTATAAAGCTTTGACTTTGCTGTGGCAGAGGTGTTCTCACTATGTATATATATACATGGATTGTTGTGGGAGTTTGCTGGGAAAGTTCGAAGCAAACTGATCTTAGTTACAGAAAGAAAGAGACAGAGACAAGGTGCTTATCCACCAGCCAACTGGGGAGAGATCTGCGCAGATGAAAGGACAAACAAGAACTGTCCATCTCCTCCCAGAGGCTTGTTTATTGCATCTATAAGCAGAGGTTAGAGCATTTTATGAAAACATTGCTTCTAATAAGGAAAAAGTGCCCTTAAGCCTTTTAGTCCTGCCTCAAAGCAAAGGTGAAGAGGAAATAGAAGGTCACTTCCCCTCAGGGATGCAACGTGGTAAAGTCAGGATGGTGTGCCTTCACTGGAACCCTTCCAGGAAACATACCCCTCGAAAAAAGGTTCCCACAGATTATAGCATAAGTCCCTTAAAATACTTCTGCAATGGAAGAGTTTCAAAGCAGTGACTGAAATTGTGCCTAGCAGATACTCATGTTAAAACTAACTATGATGGAACTTACTATCTACCATGGTCTACTATGATACATAACACCTACTGAAGTGATATATTGAAAACCAGAATTATAGATGAAGACTCCAAAATGAAAGTGCTGAGTACTCAGGAGAAATCTATTTCTCATTACTTTGGTGAGTGTTGCCATGCTCCCACACCAGTGAGATTTCCCAGAGATCCACAAACAAAACACATGGGGTCTGAGAGGGCAATCACACAGGCATATAAGTCAATGGCTTTTCCAAGGAAAGATGCCATTTGGTCCAAAAGAAAAAATTAATTCTGCACAAACTGATGTTTGCTCCCAGGAGGCGGGGGGTGGGGGTGGGATGATGATGAAACATTTGAGAAATCCTGCAAGATTCTCTACAAGACATCTAATACACACAGAGAGAGAGAGAGAGAGAGAGAGACCCTGTAAACAGAAAGATCTTGCCATGGGGGAAGGGAGAATCAACACCCCTTGCCCCCACAAATCATTTCTCATTGGAATTTCCAACCCTATTCAAAAGAAAAATCATTCCTTGGGCTTACTAAAAATGAAAATGAAAAAAAAATATTCAAGGTGAAAGCTGTTTAAAACTTAATACATCATTGGAAGATATAGCTCAGTGATGGCAAACCTTTTACAGACTGAGTGCCCAAAGTGCTAACACAGCAATTTAACCAGAATACAGGTGGCTGTGAAGGGGCGATGTCGGGTGCCCACAAAAAGGGCTCCGAGTGCCACCCTTGGCACCCGTGTCATAGGTTCGCCAACACTGATATAGCTGGTTCTTCAAATCATGGAACTAACTGTTACCTTGTGATTAACAATTCTCTTGGTTCTCATTCTTTTTTTTGCAGATGAATCCTTCAGTTTGGGTTTGAAATTTGAAGTTGTTTTTGAAATCCGCCCTCGGAGCAGTTCAGGAATCCTAATGCATGCACACAGTGTCAATGGAGAGTTCTTGAATATACACATGAAACAAGGACAGGTATATGGGAGGACAAATAATTTCCTTCATATTTTTATGTGCAGGCCTTTCCAAACTGAATGCTCTCTTTTTTCTGCCATGTGTTCTTAACAGTAAAAGATTTTTGTCTTATAATAACTCCACTTATGCAAAAAAAAAAAAAAACAGGGGGAAACATATCCTAATTCTAGTTCTTCCTTTTAAGGTGAAACAAGAGTCAATAGTTGAAATAAAATCAAAACACTTCCATTATTAACCTCAATAAAATGTGTCAAGAGAAAAGGAAAGAATGTTAACAGTTGGGGTTATAGCTAGGTATCCTTTCTCCATTTTCACTATCAAATTATTATTTATTTATACTGTGCAGCAGAGCAAGTGTGTGTGTTCTTGCATAATACGTGGGTGACTGAGTGAAAACTCAGCAACCTCAAGAGCAGACAAAAGATTTTAGGCTGGGCAAATCTTTGGCAAGAACTTTTCTCCTAAAAAATTATAATGTAATGTACAAATTCAGTACAAATATTTGGGCTAGTGTAGTAGACACCTGAGTATGGTCTTAGAATTCCTAGTTCAAACTGCACTTTAGCAACAACAGTATTGTTGGGTCACAGGAAGAAGACACTGTGAGGAGTGTGAAGAACATGGCCATGTGCACCACAGGATATGTCTGTGTATGCAAATAACAAATTATATATTCAATAGCCCAGTTCAGGGCTTTTCCTAGACAGAGGTTTTAAGAGCAAAGCATCCCCCCTCCCCAATTAACTAAGCTGGTCCCAGCCCTGAAGGACAGGGCAATACGACATTCAGGAAAATCCAGTTTCATTTGGTTAAGAGGAAAACTATCCACTTAGGTCAGTCCTTTGTTTTCTGAGCACCCTCTGAGTACATCCCCCACTCTCTTTATCTCCTTAATTTCCCCTCCCTTCCTATGTTGACACAAGACTGAGATTACAATGCAGGAGCTGGCCCACAATTAAACTCATCATCCTGTTGTAATTTCCATCTGTAAACAGTGTAGGAAAACTCTACCCCACTCCTAATCCTTCCCCCCCCCAAGGACTTACAACAAAGTTTGTTTACCTGAAGCCTCCTCACACCATTGGACAACTTTGTATTTGCTTGTTTACTTGGAGCTACACCATTTGTCCATTTTGTCTACCTGAAACTCATACCATTGGTTTATTTGTGTCTCTTTGTTGCATATGAGCTCATCTCATTTGTCCATTTGAATGTCTGAAACCCACCTCATTGGTTTATACCTCCTCCTTGCATCACAGTTACTCGCCTTGTGCATCAGAATCTATAAAGCACCTTTGACCCTGTTCTGGGCAGCAGATCTCTGCCTCTGCCTCCCAAGGGCAGGTTCTGTCAGTTCTCTTTTTTGGCCAATAAATTGAATGCAACTGGACTCTCTCTGTGTCAGTTCTTATTGGCAGTTTAGATCTGGTGGACATTTCCTAGATATTAGCTCCAGAGACTCAACAGTATCACTATATGGCCATAGACAAGCTACTATTCCTGCAGGTTGGGGGGAATTATGCTGATCTGTTGAATAAATATCCTCCACCCCATCCTCTATCCATTTCTTTATTATCTATTTTTGGGGTTTGGACAAATTACTGAGACAATATGGACTGTCCATCTATCCTTGCATCTGTACTTCACCTAAATGCTATGGGGTTAATCCAGGTGACGCATTTCTTAGACATACGTAATCCTCCCAAAACACCAGTTTTCTTTTGTATGAGGCCTGCCACTGGAAAGGAGGAACAAGCAGCAGGAAACTCCAAGGTGTCTGAAGGCCAGTTGAGTTGATGGTAGGACCACTGAAACTGTGCTCTATCTGAACCCCACCCAGCCCAAAGATGTACTGCAACTCCATGAACATGTGATCTCCAAAATGTCCTGTCTTCAGTAGCCCCATTCAGTTCTTGCAAACGCAAGACTATGGAACCATTTAGAGCAGTGATGGTAAACCTTTTAGAGACCGAGTGCCCAAACTGTGATTCAAAACCCACTAATTTTGCTCAAACTGCCAATACAGCAATTTAACTGGAATACAGGTGGCTGTGAAGGGGCAATTCCAGGTGCCCACAGAAAGGGCTCCGAGTGCCACCTTTGGCACCCATGCCATAGGTTTGCAATTGTGAAAGTTGGACAATAAAGCAATGGCCAAGGGTCGGGGGGAGGAGAGATCTATTTAAAAGGTGACACATGACAGCACAAACTTCATTCTGGCCCACATTTGTGTCAAGAAATCAAGATTCAAGAAAAGCATGAGCTGGGCACTGGAGGCTAGTGACTTAATCTCTTCTCAATAAAACAATAACAAAAACAACATGTTTTTAATTCAGAATACTGCCACACTTCTGACTCCAAACTTCTAAGGGGATTGTTATAGTTCTGCTCTTTTTAAATGAAGTTGCAAGCATCAAAAGTGCAATCTTACCCATGTTTCCTCAGTAAATGAGCCCTGAAAATAAAGTTTACTGTTAGTTATATATAGGATTGCACTCTGGAGAAGGAAGCAATACACATGTGATGCCTACCATAATTTCATCCTAAATCTAAACAGATTTTATTATTATTATTATTATTATTATTATTATTATTATTATTATTATTATTATTATTATTATTATTATTGTGTACCCAGCTTGCTGGGGAGGGGCAATGTGTAGCCTGCACACTGTAATTAAAAAATTGTAAACCGCCCAGAGACTACTTTTAGTGGTATGGGGCGGTATATAAGCAGAACACTTTGTCTTTGTCTATTATTATTATTATTATTATTATTATTATTATTATTATTATTATTATAGTTACTTTTAAAGTTACTACGTTACATCTGGATAGAAATACATTTCTAAAGTTCTAAATGTAAATTAAATTGTTTTACTAGATCATTGTGAAGCTGAACAATGGAATCAAAGATTTTTCAACTTCAGTTACACCAAAACAGAATGTCTGTGATGGTAAATGGCACAGAATTGCAGGTAAGTAAACCTCTTGATCCCTATTATAAATTGTAATACCTGATGCCCTCCCTTCTCCTAGTTTAATTATATTTAAAGTATGCTGTGATTTAGAATAATATGGGCATTTAAATCAAGCAGTGATCAATTGGTAGAGCAAAGTGTGGCAATACCTCTGATATTTTATTGTATAATTCTTCATAGAGTAATAGAATTGGCACATGTTTAAACCAACATACACTCTATACATTTTACATAGTAATCCAAGGATAAAAAATATAAATTAATTTTCAACAAGTTAACTGTGTTAGTTTGTTTCAGTATATGTAATAATAACTAAAAACAAACAGCATTTTCTGCCATCTTTTGTGGATTGCAATCCACTTCATGAGACAGAAGGGTGTCTGAAATAAATTGATTGTAATCTATGAAAGCTTTTATAAAAATAATCTGTAAAGGCACCACATCTTATTAAGGGTGTCGTTACTCTTAAATTGCCCCATCATCTTCCGTAATATGGAGAGAAAGAGAGAGAGTAATATGCCAGCAAATCAGAAATGATTTATCATATATCTAATAAAGTTTTCAAGGTAAATGAAATATTTCAGGAATTGTTTTCACAGTTCTTCACCCCTGTGAGTATTCATAGACAAGCGGAGATTTGAGTCAAGGTCTTCTGAATCCTAGTCTATCAGTCTATCCACTGCACCAGCACTGGCGTAACTAGGGAGGGGCAGAAGAGTGCATTTGCCCTAGGGCGTGCAGCAATCTGGGGGCACCTGGAGGGGGAGCAGGAGGAGAAAGCCAGGAGCCATCCTGCCAGCAGTCCTCCTTTCTCCCCGCTAAGGCTTGCCGTTCCTTAGTTGGGGAAAAGGATGAGAGGGAAGCAGGTGATTTTTTTCCCAAGCAGCACCTCCATTGATTGCTCCCCCTCCTCTTTCCCCCCACCCCCACTAAGGCTTGGTTATTGTTAGCCTGAGGAAAGGAGAAAAGGGAAGCATGCGACGAAGGTGTTGCTTGGGGAAAACATCCCATTGCCTGCTTCCCTCTCCTCCTTTCCCTGATCTAAGAATCGCCAAGCCTTAGCTGGGGGAAAGGAGGAAGGGGAAGCATGCTATGCAAGTGATGCTTGAAAAAAATCGCCTGCTTGGATTTATCTGCACGCTGTGCATTTTGCACAGGAGAGCCTTAACTGGAAAAGAGACCCACAAAGAGGGCATGAGAAGGAGGGACCCTTCTTTTCCCCCCTCCCACTGTTCCCCAGGATCTGGGCCCCCTTGCTAGGTGGGTGAGACATGGTTGGGGTGAGGAGAGGGTGCAAAAAACTGACTTTGTCTCCAGGCACTCCAAACTCTAGCTACGCCACTGTGCACCAGGCCAAGTAACTGAGATAAGGGCAGTTTATCGAGCTCTTAATAAATAAGGACATATTCTGTTTGTCAGAATATAACAACTATATGTTAGAATTACAGGACTGGGAAGAGAGAGAGAGAGTGAGAGTGAGTTGTGGTGATCATGGTGGTTTTGGATTTGATTGCATCTCCCAAAGTCCCACAGCCATCCCTGTAGGCCAAAGGGGTAAGTTTCCACATGATAGTTACATGGAATGGCTGTAAGGTGGTGGTCTGTTGAGAGTCCTCACGGACTGGCCACTGTTCATCAGTCTGTTGGGACACCTAGCTGTTCCTTTCTATGCTCTGACTGGAGCCCAGGATAACAAATCAGGTGCTCTACCACAGAGGTGTGGGCTGCTCTTCACTAACAGAAGATGATGCCCTTGGAATTGTGAGAGCCACACTATGATCAACTGCTATAGGAAGCTAATTCCAAATAACTTATTTTATTTTATTTAAAATATTTATATCCTGCCTTTCTCACCAAATGGACCCAGTTAAAAAGAGGGAACCCACCTGGTTAGAAATATCAAGTGTTTTCAAATGTATACGTGAAATCAGCGGTTCATCTTATTCTCTTTTTGCTTTGTATGGCAGTTATTAGAGATGCTAATGTGGTACAGCTTGATGTGGATTCTGAAGTGAATCATGTGGTGGGCCCACTAAATCCCAGAGCAATTGATCACAGGGAGCCTTTGTTTGTTGGAGGAGTACCAGGTAAGACTGATGATCACCATTTTAAAACTTTATGTCCAAAAAATTAATCAGGCTTCTTGTTTTAAATGCGGTGTTTTGAAGTAAAAACCATATTCACCGGGTTCCTCAATCACACAGCAAACTTTCAGATTTTGAATAATATTTATTTATTTATTTATTTATTTATTTATTTATTTATTTATTACATTTATATACCGCCCCATCTTCCGCAGCGGAACTCTGGGTGGTGTACACTTTAAAAGCAGACAACAAGCATGAAATAATTTTATGTATCATTGTCTAATTAAAGTGAACCGTCTTCAGATTAATAATTTAGCATATTTTTCTGTACACTGAGTGACAAAACAAGGGAGTATTTATTCTAAATTAATGCTTCATGTACACATTTTAATACAACAGAATAACCTATATAGATGCCAGTGCTGTGGCAATGGTGATGTTTATGAGAATTATTTCCCTTGCTTTTCCCCATTCCCTGAACCGGTTTCTTGAGATTTTGTGGGTCTTCACTCATTTGTAATTTCATTCCTCTGTGATTTAGCTGCTAGTATTCTCTTTATAATAAAAAAAGTAATGTTACATCTAAGTACTTTTAATATCAACTAAGTATACAGTTAATAATTTGATATATTGAGCAACGCTGAGAATGAATTAGAATTGCTAACATGGTTCCTATATTTTAGAGTGTCATGTTTTCATGTATTCAACACCACAATGGGCAGGGATCACTCCTCTCTCAATAAAAGGTGACTCCTGCCTTCTTAAAGCAACATAATAATACAGTATTTTCAGTGCTAATGACAAAACTGTATTCAGACAGATAATAATTGCTAATCATAATAATTACTGGTCTTTTGCATAGAAATGAAGTTTGATTAAAAGTATGATAAAATATAAACAGTATGCATGGCATGCAAGACAACTAGGCTTGTGATCTCATAATAAGGTTCACTAAGAGTTACAAAACTTAGATTAGCAATTTGCACTAGAGTAAGTTCATGGAATCAATGAAGAATTTGATGAGGCGACACCTTTGTAAGTTCCATTGATTCAAATGGGCCTAATTCTAGCTATAGCATACTTTACCATAGTATATTAGGGGATTTAAAAAACATTCTAAAAATCAAAACCAAAGGCTAGGATCCAATGGGAAAATAAGCAAAAATGGGAAACTGGGAAGTTTTCTGGAGTAAATTTCTGGGCAGTACTACGTGAAAGAAAGTTCCATCATACTGGAATAATATTGGATTTTATCCATTGTATGCAAATAGTTGTTCATTGGGCAATATATGCAATTAAAATAACCTTTTGCACAGTTGTTCACTCTTTTTGCTGATTCAGTTTTGAGAAACATTGTTACATAAAAAATATTATTTTTCAATACTTATGACTGTTTGTGTTTGCCAATTTCTCTGCAGAGTCTCTTCTGACATTCAGCCTGACCACCCGCAACTCCTTTACTGGATGCATCCGTAACTTTATGATTGATGAAAGGCCAGTTAGTTTCAATAAGGCAGCTTTGGTCAGTGGTGCTGTAAGCATCAATATATGTCCTGCTGCCTGAAAAAAAGTGGCCTGGAATATTGCAAGTGGCACTGAAAGCGAAAAACAAGCAATAGACATTGTGGTGCACTGAATTTTCAGCACCAAAGATGAAAATGCATTGCTTACTATATGTACATGAAAAAATATGCTTATAATTACTTGTTGGGATCTTTTTACTATCAAAGAAAGAATGGTATTCTAAAATTGTTGCAGCACAATTCCTGAGGTATATAAGTACTATATCTGACGTGACAAGCCATGGCAAAGAAGATTATGGGCCCAAAGCTACACAGAAGAGGATGGATTTTAGACATCCAAAATTCGACATAGGTTTTTATAGAGCTTGGAAAAGTTCATTTTGGAACATGGTGACTGAGGAATTTAGGGAACTGAAGTCCAAAAGACTAACCTTTTCAAACTGTGGTTTTGCATCTGGTTTATAATTCAGCATGCCTGAAGTGACATACTTCTGATGGAATATGGTGCAAAAGAGAGAACTAGTGAACGTAGAAAATAAATAAAGTGGTACCTTGTATAAAGGAATTAATTCGTTCCCAATGAAATTATGTTAAGCAAATTTTCCTTTATACAAATTTCCCATAAGAATGCATTGAAAACGGAGTAATCCCTAATCGCAACCATTTTTATGTTGTACGGATTCACCCCACAGGTGATTCTGTTAAGCAAATTTCCCCTATCCAGAATTTTTTATTTTGTACATATTTTATGTTATACAAACCGTTTGTTATAAAGGGGTCCACTGTACATAGATTTATTTGCAGGTCCTCTATTTAAAAAATCAAGTTTGACATGTTTGGCCAAAGCCTTCTTCAGGAGCTGAGCATGAAACAGAAATACATATCAATTTAAGAGCAAAAAGCGAAGCATGCTGTTTCTATATGGCATCATAATGCTTAAAGCACTCTCTAGGCAGTTTACAATTTAATTATGCAGCCTACATATCACCCCCAGCTAGCTGAGTACTAATTTTACCAACCTCAGAAAGATAGATAGCTCAGTTAGCCACCCACCAGCTACCTGGGATTGAACCCCAGGTCATGAGTACAGTTTTGGCTGCAGTACAGCAGTTAAATCACTACTGTGCCACAAGACTCCTTATACCTATCAATACCTATCAATCATGTGAATATTTTTGTTCATATCAAGTTAATTAGGCAACATTTGAATGTGAAATGTCTCAGCTAATTACTACGATAGACACTGAGAGGTGTTATTAAATACTGTACAGTAAACTTCTATTACAGATTGGTAAAGGATGAAAAAAAAAAGGAAAAGAGGACGATAGAGAATGAGATGGTTGGACGGTGTCATCGATGCAACCAAAATGAATTTGACAAAACTCCGGGAGGCAGTGGAAGATAGGAAGGCCTGGCGAGCTCTGGTCCATGGGGTCACGAAGAGTCGGACACGAGTGAACGACTGAACAACAACAACAACAACAAAAGGATGAAAGGATGCATACCAAACCTGCAGATCTTGAAGTTCTTCTACAGTTTGTACCAACTCCATTTCTAGAGTGTAAAAGTGACAAGAAGAGCTGCTATTTAATAGCTGGGCAATAATTCAAGGTCAGGGAGATGGTATGTGGGCAGTGGAGGGAGTTTTATAATAACAGTAGAAAATCTATTTCTTCATTTAACCCATGGGGAGCTAGGATAGTACAGCTTGAGTTTTTTAATAGAAGACCTGGGAATAAATCTGTGTACAGTATTTTCTACATCCTGAGACTTGTTCTCTCTTTTGCACCCTTGCCACTACTGCATGTAACAGTTCCTTTGGTTTTGTTTTTTCATCTGATGGAATATACCTGGCCAAAACATATGCTGTGAGCAAAAAGCCCCAGCAACATCCCTTTCACCAACTGTGACTAATTACTGTCAGTGGTGGAGGTGGCAGCACCTTCCTTGGTATGATCCAGAAGCTCATTACATCAAACAGAAGTTACTCCTGCTCCCCCAACTATAACCATTTGATCACTTTTATGCAAAGTAAGCCTGGTTGGCAAGCTTTGATACATACAATTGAGGTCACAGTCTGTCTTCTTTTTAAATAAAAGGTACCATGGCCATGTCTTTCCATGTAAGAAACATTCCCTAAGACAGCCTCTGCTTCTAGTCTGTTGCAGGCCCAGAAAACACCTGCAGAAAATCCCAGAATTCCTATGCAGTGCTCAACCTCTGCCTGAAACAAGTTATAATAAGGGGAGCCACGAGAGATCAAGACTAAGGCTTATCTTCAATATCCTTTGGCACTTAACAACGTAGTCCTAGTTATGTGCCAAAGTGGGCTTTTTGTATTACTATTTTACACAGTTATTCAATACACAGTGGCTAACTGCTTGTCCATGGAAACCAGAAGGAGCCTTCATCTAGCACACCCCACCCGCTAATACACTGATATAGCCTGGGTGGTGGGGGGTCATCTGTTAGTTACTGAGAGCCCTAGCTTCCATGAATTCATTTAGTTCCCCTTTTGAAGTCATCCAGGTTGGCAGCCATTGCTGCATTTTGTGGCAGTAACTACTGTTTAAATGTGCTGTGGGTCAACCCATGCTTGTTGGACAAATAACATGGCTATCACTTATAAAAAGATGGCTAGCTTGGGATACAGGAAGCATGCATGGGGCTCCCATTCTTCAGTTCTAGGTCTGCTACTTTTCTTTACATTTATAAGCATGCAGAGAGGGAAAATATGTTTCTATTGAACACTACTGAGATCCTTCACACATAGGCACTGGATTTGTGTTGTGAATAAAAACTGCTCATGACTTGTACGGATGAATTTTACTACAGCTATCTTACAGAATAAACTGTGTAATAGACATGGTCCAAAAGCAATTATCTTTGAGTCTCTTTATTCAGTTTTTAAATCATTGTTCAATTAAATTAGCTAATATGGTTATCACAGAGAAAATAGAATTATTTTTATTCAATTTTCATGTGAATTTCTTGAACCTCTTGTAATCCATTTCTACAGCAGACAGGTGTAAAAAAAGTATTCCTTGTTATGTATCAAAGTGACTTTTTTGTGTTACTACTTTACATATTTATTTAATCTGCAGTATTCTCACCTACTATTTGTAAATTAGATTTTCATGACAAAGCTATCCACATACAAAATGAATTGCAATGATGAACTTGTCACTGGAAGTCAAGCTGTTGCAAAAATGCTTGAAGTAATATAGAAGTGAAGTCTTTCTCATCTGTTTATCTATTATCTTACCACATCTAATATATTTATTCTGCTTGTTCATTTGTTACCCTCCAAGGTATAATTCAATATACACACCTGAGCATGGCAATCACATCTTGGCAGAAATGTGATATGTGGGCCAGTGCTCCTCTAAAATTATTTTGAATCTGCCTGAAAGGTTACATAGTGGACAGAACCATTATGGTTTTATTTCAGACTCAGAGAGATCAAGCTATTATAATAAAATATCAGTTCCCATTCCTTCATATTCTATAGAACCTAGAGCCATATATCCAGGCAGAAAAGAGTTAATGAGTTTCTTCTTGGAATATTTTCTTTGTAACAGTCTGAAAGGTCAAACCTGTCTCTTTCAATTTGTGTATGCAATCAAGTTTAGCTTTTATATCCATATACTGTATATATTTTACCACCTGCATTAGGGGTAAGGATGAAGGTCAGCAGCAAACCTAAGGGCAGGCCTGAAAACTAGAGGAGAAACTGCAACTGTAAGTGCTTTCTGGTATCTAAAGGTCATTCCATCCACCAAACCAGAAAACAAGAGCTTGCATTCTTCATTGTCTATTTTGGCATTAAAAATACAAGTTTTTCTTTCAGTTGTTACAAATATATTTCCCTTGCTATTGTTTAGTTTTTGCAAAGCATGTTTCAATACTTGAGTGTAAAAATTGCACATTGTGCTGTATTTTCTAGTGCATCGCTGTTAGCTGTGGCATAATGCAGTCACCACTGTAATGAGGTACCAAAGAGATCCACTGTTCTATTTCCTAACATTTATTATTTGAAATTCATCTTAAGGTGTGCCCACAACAGGATTTTCCAAATGCAATACAGTACAGTACTGGTTTTCCACTAGGGAATAATTTTATCACCCTCTATAACGCTGTACAGACTGAGAAAAAGCTTTCTACAATTAAATTGGTATTTCACTAATACAGAAGAAGGATCGTATCTGAGTTTGAAAAATGCTAGATGTCTAGAAATTCCAGATCTTAGGGCTGAAGTCTTGTAGAATCACAATGCTTTCCCAAATAAAGGAAGTGAGGGAGCAAACCTCAGGGCAGGCAACACTGGTGGAAGGAAGAGCATGATTTTGGCGTGTAAAGTGCTTTAAAATTAAGATACCAATTTCTAGACATTCCCATCTAGCACCAGGATTGGCTTGGCTTATCATGAAGAGGTATGCAGGTTGCCCCAAATGATCCCACTGCATACACTTGCCATTTATCTCCCCGTATTGCTAAACTTTGGCATGCCAGTGCTGGGTGCATGACATGACTTGCTGGTGGGAGCAAGGAACTAGAGCAACAGCGTAATCCATGAGCAATGGTGTGCCCACACCACCCTAAGGAAGGGTGAAACACTGGCACATTTCCAGCAGCTAGGACCATCTTGGGTTGCTTTATATTTGCTCTTTCAAATCATTCCCTCCAGGCAGCTGCATGGCAGGGGATTGGACTGGATGGCCCTTGAGGTCTCTTCCAGCTCTATGATTCTATGATCCTACTGTTTCTTTAGGCTGGTGTCTACTTCAAAACCATTCTTCCTTTGTGTCTGACAGCTAGTCCCCCTCCTCACTTCTTTGGGGGGGGGGTGAGAGGAGGGGTCTTGTTCTGCCTTGTGCTCCTTCCCAGATGGAGTGACCCAGCTCACCTCCCTCACTCACCTGCCTTGCCTCCCTGCTTAGGATTGCTTGGAGGCTGCTTGGCTTTATGTGCCCCAAACCTTTCAACATGTACACACCAGATGTCAACTGAAACCCAGAAAAGGAGCCATTCTGCACCTCAACTACTTGTAAAACTTGGCTTCTCTCCTTCTCTTCCACACACTGTGCATGTGTACATGTAGCGCTGAAATGCAATAGTGGCATATTAAGAAAGCTGCTGTCTACATTTCCCAAATCATACAAGACATTGGTGAGGGCTTTTCTCTGGATAGCAGTGTCTCCCTTCCCTTCTCATGGATTCCTGCCCTTTCGACATAGTTGCAGCTCAGTCACAATTTGGAGCATGGGGATGTTTAGGTAGAAAAGTTTGTGTGAGAGAGGGGGATGGAGGTGGAGGAAGACGGGGGAAAGAGAGACTCGTTGAGGGACCCCATACTTCTCAATTTCCTTCTTACTTCCTAGTTCCTGGCAGCAGCCATGCAAACCTAACAAGGAAAATCACCTCCTAACTCTTGCCTGCCTCACTTCCATGACTTCACACAAGTCTGTCCCTTGTCCTTCAGTTTTGGCACTGATACCTGAGTGAATGTGATGCATATAACTGGCAGCTTTAAAAGTGTTTGGTCATAAGGTGTCATAAGAAGCTAGAACAAAGACTTTAAGTATAATGTATTCTCAAAGGCTTTCACAACCAGGATCTGATAGCTGTTTTAAGTTTTTCGGGCTGTTGGCCATGTTCTCAAAGTTTTCTTCCTAAAGAAAAACTTTTAAGTACAGTATAGCCAGAAATTCCCAGGGGATGGTGGAAAATACTAATAGTAATACTCTAGAATCTAGTAGAATTGATGAAAATTAGTTAGCATCCACATCTTTCATATGTTATCTGCAGATTGAATTTTAAAAAAAACGGCAGAGGGCAGTATTCTCTTTTAGGTTATCAGGAAAGGATAGTTCTCAAACGTGGGAAATATGTTCAGCCTGAGAGTCCAATCAGTAAGAACACAATGTGAGATAAGGAAGCTTAGCCTTCTATTTTCACAAATGTTGTAAAGAAAGACCATCAACTGATAGTAGCAGAGGGAAGGAAAAAGGAAGCCAGCCCTCTGTTGACAATCACTGCTTCTGGTTTTAGAGAGCAGCAACTGTATCTGAGCATGGGACCAAAGCCCAATGATCTAATAACTGAAAAGTTGTTATAAGTAAAATAGTTATTTCTGGTTTCTCCCCCAAAGGCTGAGCCCCCCTTTAATGTCAAAAAGAATCTTTTTCTTTTTCTTCTTCATTGGCAATTGTACATGATTTTTACTAGGAAACAGTGTTGTGACAATATTTTGTCTCTGTATTTAACAAGATTTAATTAATTTTCTCTTCCAAAAAAATTGATGTATTTTTATATAAAGTTAACTTGGGAGACAATGAATTTGCAACACCTTAGATGCAGCCAAGCTTAAACTGCATTTGCTCCACAATAATGCAGGTTGTTCCAAGGGGAAAATAAGACCTTTCTATAATCAACCATTATTGCCATCATTTTAGAATTGCAATGTTGGAAGCGACCCTGTGAATATTCAAGAAGGCTCAGTGGGGTATTGAACTCCAAATCTCTAGTTCCACAGTCAGATATCTAAACTAATGAGCTATCCAGTTTTGTAAAAGGTCTATTAAACATTGCCATTCATTGTGGATATTTGTGCCTCAGCTTCTTGGTACAACTGCATTTTGTTCAAAACAAAAACCTAGCTGGTATACATGGGACATGGCCATTTTTATTACTAGTACTGTACAGTACTGTAGTTACTGTACATTTTAATGCACAAACTCTAGTAGTACTGTATCCACATCAAGTAGTTTCTTTAATTTCACAGCCCAAGAACCACCAATTCACAGTAATTCTCTCTTGGTGGGACTCAACTTCAGTTTAATTCTACTCCTATTTTTACTGTATCCAATGACAAATCTAATCTGTTTCCTCTGGAAAGGAGAAAGACAATTTTGATACACAAATATTCCCATTGATATAACGTTTTTTGGCTTTCGGGTGCCACACTATTTTGTTTTTTATTTTGCCAACATGCTGAACCACAGATTGCATGAATTGTTTTTTTCCACCTTTTTAAATCAATATACAGTATATGAATGTACTATGTAGCCATATGATATGTATATTACTGGGCTGACCATACGGCTATATGTTCAATCAGTACGTTTCCTGCTCTTTGTAACAAATCTATAGGTTACACATGCCTTTCCTATAAATTCATTTTCCATCCTGCTCCTGTGTCCCCCCTGCTTTAACATGTTCTTTTTAAATTACTAAGTGATATATCATGTAAGTGGCATATACGCACGATTCAAGGGCGGAATGAATCAATGTTACCTGTGCATCAGCCGACCAGAAATTTATAAAATACTGTAATAGCTATTTGAATATAACTAGGGCTCTTTTGACTGCACTCCAAAAGGGCTATTTTTGGAAAGAGCAAGTTAAATGTTCCCAAATCCACTCCAGTAGTTTATTGTGCCGTCAATTAAAACAGGAGATGAAAACTTAAGAATTCCTAAATGTCTTGTTGCAAAACATAGGTAAGAAGGTAAAGGTTCCCCCCGCATATGTGGGCAAGTCATGTCTGACTCTAGGGGTGGTGCTCATCTCTGTTTTTAAGCCAAAGACCCAGTGTTGTGCAAGTCTGTGGCCATGTGGCCGGCATGGTTGAATGCATTCCTGCACATGGAAAACTGTTTACAGTACCTTCCCACTTTTTACAGCAGTACCCATTTATTTACTTGCATTTACATGTTTCGAACTGCTAAGTTGGCAAGAGCTGGGGTTAACAGTGGGAGCTCACTGTGCGGCATGGCCCCCAAATGGAATTCTTTTTAATAACATAAGATACACTGATGACACTGTCCTGCTTACAAGTCTGGCAAATATGCAAGGATTATTGGATTCTATTGCTGCAGAAAGCAGTGCCATGGGATTGCGACTTAACGTGAAGACGACAAAATGGATGATTATCAGTAAAAAGCAAAATGGTTCACAGAACCTTCTCAAGATCAAATGTGATATAACTGAGAGAGGATCATCTTATACATGGGGTGCTTTGCCAAGGATAACTGGGACCCTTCATGCGAAATCCGTTGTAGAATTAACAAGCTAGAAATTTCTTCCAGAAAATGAAGAAAGTCTTAACAAACCCGGATTTATCTATCAGACTTTATACTCAGATACTTCGATCCTATGTTTTTCGCACACTTCTCTATGGTGTTGAAACTTACAGACAGTTATGCAGGAAGCTGGAAGCATTTGAAATGTAGACAAATTCTGAAGATACCTTGGACAGCCAGAGTCACTAATGTGGCTGTATTACAGCAGATGAATAAAAAGTTAGAAATCCTCAGTATCATAAAGAGAAGAACATTGCAAAATTTAATTTGGACACATAATGCGCAATAAGAAATACTCTCTGTTGCAGATTATCCTTCAAGGGGAAATAGACAGGAAGTGTGGCCCAGGCACAGAAGAACATTCTGGCTTAAGAACTTAATAACCCAATGGTCCACAGTGAGAACAGCTGCTCTATTTAGAACAGCTTTAGCTGGAAACCAGTTCAGGCTACTGATCGCCAACGTTTTATGAGGACAAGGCACTTGAAGAAGAGCTGCGGACTGGGCAGCAGTTTCAGCGCTCTCTAGCCCAGTCAGTTAAAACGGGAGAGGAAAATAGCAATTATTTATTTATTTATATAGCTTGTATGCCGCCCACTACCCAAAGGTCTCTGGGCGGCTCACAATCAGAATGAACAATTAAAACATCAAGATACTGTAGCAAAAGGCTACAATACAATAAAATTAGAACAATAAAACATGTAAATGCAAAAAGCCAGAACCTTCACAAGTCTAAAGGGATTTTTATTTTTAGACCAAAAGGTCCTGTCTGCATGGCCCTTGTAAAGTGACCAAATAGGGAAGGCGTCGGCGATGCTCCCCTAGCCGCTGGGGGGGGGCGCTCTATGGCAGCGGCAGGGAAATCCCTCTTCAAGCGCCTTGGGGGCTAGGGCGACGTCCCCTTTTTTCTTCAGAAGACTTAGACCGGCCAGGTAGAACCGCACGAGAAGAACGGAGGAAGCAAGAGGGAGATGCTACTCCGGGCGTAATTTGGCCAATAAAAGCACTTGTGAGAGGAACAGAACGGGAAGCCCAAAGGCAGGAAAGAAAACCAGCAGCGCATGCGCCCACAAGCAACCGCCGTAACGGGTTTTTTTTTCCCGGCGGGCCATTGTTCACAGCCCGCGCGCGAGCACACACACGCAGGCGCGCGAGTCCCTCAGGGTGCTTGAACGCAACCAGCCTTGAGAACGTTCCCCCCCCCGCGAGTGGGCGGGGCCCCTTCCTCCCTCCCACCCGAAGCCTCTCAGGCGCCAGCTTTTCGCAGCCATGACGCAGTCCGTGGTGATTCAGGGTGAGCGACCATCTGCCGTCTTTCTACCCCCCCGCCCCCTCCCCCGCCCCCTCCCCACGGGTCAGCTTCCCGTCCATAACCCCTTCTCCCCGCTTTTTTGCACTTCCTCCTACAGTGGGACAATGCGGGAACCAAGTCGGGTGTCGCTTCTGGGACCTGGCGTTACGGGAACACGCCGCAGTTAACAAGGTAACTCACCCCCGCCTCCCGTCCTTAATAAGAATTTTCCCCTACTGAGCGCATGCGCATTCAAGCCGTTTGGACCGCCCACTTTGAAGCGTCTGTCTCCGATCGCCCCGCCCCTTTCCTAGTTTGATCAAGACAGTCTTTCTGCAGCTCCGAAGAAAGGCTTACAATAAAATACAATTTTAATCTAAAATTGTCTATAAAGGTGCCGCAAGGTTTTTGTAGTTTTCATTTTTTTAAATTTTTGCTTTTTCTTCCCCCTCCCTTTGGATTTTGCCTGTAGTTATTAATAAAGACTTATTTATTTAATACTATATTTTTTTCGGTTCATTGCGCTTACAAGCCAATCTACCCGTTCCTTGTTCCCTCGTCGTAGCCATTTGAAACAAACCAGCCTGAGATGTCCAATAACAAGGTGGAATCCTCAAAGCATGTTGAAACCACTCCCGTTTGGGATTCTGTAATTCTTCTAAAAACCGCTGCGAGGCGTCATAGACTTTCCATTGTTTTTGGCGTCCCTCGGTTTTAGCGACTGTAAGGGTTGCAATCTTCCCTAGGGTTTTTTTTTAAATGATCAAGCAGCATTGTGATAAGAAAGGTGTGGACGCCTCTCATAACTTTTCAGAGGTCGCTGGCAGAATCCGCCCCCCACCCCACCCCACCCCATCCGTAGGGCTGAATGTAAAATCCTCTCAGGAATAAAATTTTGTACTCCTGCCTTGGCTGGCTGAATTGTGCAAATTAAACATTTGAGTTGGGTGATAACAGATTATTTTTTAAAAATACCTGTTACTTAGCAATACAGTATTCACAGTTTTTGAAAAGTAGAAACACTACTTCACCCCTTGGTACTAACTGGGAGGAAATCATATTTGAAAATTACTGTAGAAACCTGTGTCCCTGTAATCTAACTGATGTGACCACCTCCTGCAAAATTAACCTGTTGGTCCCCAGATGTTCCTGGACTGCAACTCCCAGAAATCTTCATCACTAGCTGAGCTGGCCAGGATTTCTGGGAGTTGCAGTCCAGGAACATTTTCTCGCAGGTTGAGAACCACTGTGAGCAAATTGGAAAACCAAAGGAACATTCTGAGCGGTGGGCTACCAACCCCAGGCTACCTGGAAAAACAGTAAGAGAGAACTCCCAAGTTGACAGCCTTTTGCATTAGAGAGGGTGTACAGCCCGGCATAAAACAGAGGGCTTGCTGTTTTTGCAAATTAGGGAACTGCACTCCCAATGCCTCTGCCTAGTCAAGACTGTGCTTTGTTCTTCATCCATTACTGTACTCAGTTCAGGTGACACCGTTTCTGCCCTACATGATTTAAATGACAGGGAAGAATGAGCTGGGCATCAGCACCAGTATCCCCAAGTTGCTTCTCCAAACAGATTCATGTAGATATTAAACAGCATCAGAGACAACACAGAGCCCCATTAATCATCCGGGAGTTCCACTGACAGGTTTGCCTTCTTTTGCCATGTGAGCAGGTAATAGAACCATTGGGCTTCTAACCTTTATTTATTTATTTATTTATTTATTTATTTATTTATTAACCCACATTTTTCCTTAAAAGGGGCCCAAGATGGCTTTCAACAATTAAAAGACAATATTTATATTAACAGTGAGTGTATAATACTAAAAGGATTAGTGAATACAACACAAAAATACATAAGCAACACCGAAATCCATTTAGTGCAGTAAATTAAAATAATCTATTTTGAAAAATCCACTCAACAACCATTTACGCTGGGAAAGCGTGCCAGAAAACAAAGGTCTTTGTTTGCTTAGGGAAGGATAGAAAAGATGGGGGAAGCCTAGCTTCCTGTGGGATACAGTTCCAGTGTCTAGGAATATGTCTGTGAAGATTCTCAGACATCCAGGTGAGGTTATTTGGAAGTTGAGTCATGGCAACTGAACTTCTTTTCTTGAAAGCGTGAAACGTTTCACTGCTCATCCAAGCAGCTTCGTCAGTGTGAAGAAAGTTAGTGCCAAGACTTCCAATTTATAGTTCACTTTGATTTCATATCACCCTGGTCTGAATAGGCTCCTTAGGTGGACAGTGACCTAAATAGGCTTGTTAGGCAGACAGTGGCCTGAGTAGGCTTGTAGGTGGACAGTGGCCTGGGTTGTGTGAATGTTCCACCTATGGAACCCTTCTCAACACCCAGTAGATGTCTAGGAGGAACAACAGAGAAAGCCCTCTCCTGTGTACCCACCAATAGTAGTCCTGAAGGTGGTGAGACCGAGAGGAAGGCCTCTCCTGATGACCTTAACATTTGAGCAGACTCATAAAGGGAGATGCATTCCCTAGGATAGCTTGGATCCAGGTCATGTAGGGCTTCGTAGTTTAGAACCAGCACTTTGAATTCTGCCTAGAAAGAGATCAGGAGCCAGTGGAACTTTCTATCCCAGGAAGATCGTTTTATATGCTTGTGAAAAAAAAGCATAAAGGTCCAGGACAACCTGTTTTGCAGTTATCCAGAATTCACATGAGTAGCTAATGGATCTAGAAAGACTAGATCTCAACAAAGAAAGGGCAGAGCAGGGAGAACAAATGAGGCAAAGTAAATAGAATCCACTTATTATAAGTACCTTGGACTAAGTTAAGGATGGGCAAAAGTCAGCCCAATGGCTGCATCTAGCCTTCCAAGGGTGCAGTTGTGTCCCCATCTCCCAGAGCCTGTTCTCTTCTGCAGGGCTGGCTTGTCTGTCTTGTCAAGTTGCCGGTTGGATGGTGCTAGCTGAGGAGAGCGGTGGAAGAGCCAGGGAGACTGCTGCTAACATGTGCTCACTAGCCACCACTGCCAACCACCCACTGGACATGCAAATCTTGCAGAGGAAGAAGGACAGCCTGCTCCACATGAAGTGAAAACAGCAACTGAAGTTGACAGGGCAAAACCCAACATCACCAGGTAGCCACTGCCAGGTGGCTTCCCCAGCCACTCCGGCACTATCTGGCTAGTGTTATTCTTGCCTGAGCGAGGGTTGGTGGTGACGATCAGTGGCTCAATTTTTGCTGCACTAAAACATGTGTGATAGAAGCTATTCCACTGAGAATTGTGGATAAGCTGTAGTAAAATCCTTACTGTGGGTTATCTGCAATTTGTAGTTTCAACCTAAGTAAAGGCAGAAGTACATATAAGTACAACTTCCTTCTGCAGTTAAAATAGAACCTTGGATAACTCTGAATGGATACCTTGCTGCTCAGAGCCCTCACCTGCCGAAAGATGTTGTCTCAGTAACAAGCTGAAACAAACTCAAGTATTGCATAGGGCAGCATGTTTCTAGCATGGGCTGTTTCAGACCCTGCTGTGTTAAAAGCCTCCCACCATTAACACTCTTTCAGCAGAGCTATGTAGATGGAAATTCTGTCAGGCTTCATCTAACATGAAGATATCGCCTAACTGTAGCCTTTCCCCAGGCCATTAAAAAAGAAGGAGGGGTGGGGAACTAAGAAAGAAAAAAAAAAGGGTGTGTTAGGGGTCACACTTCTGCTGTCTGCTGAGTGCTCAGTGTATGAAATTATGACAATTTCTGTTTGGAAACTAGATCAGTTTCCGAAAGACATTATGGATTGACACAACCATTGCTTGTTCAGGTGTCTTGTACAAAAAGTGGACATTGGGGCAGAATAATAGTTATGAATGACCAGAGCCCATCGTTTTTTTGTAAGGAGCAGTTGTAGGGGTCCCTCTTTCAAGTTAACTAGGGCCACTTAAACAAGAGGAGAAAAGGATCAAGCACAGAGATTGCTGGTTGCATTACTTTGGTACAATAGCTACTTCTATTTTTGTTTCTCCTGCTATATGTCTGAAGAGGTAGACATGTTCACAAAACATTACATTAAAAGATGAAAGTTAGTTTTTAAGGTGCCACATGTTTTGTGTCTTGTTTTTCTTTGATTTTTGCCTGCATTCTTTTTTTGTGCTGATTTATTGTTTTTATTTATTTTGAATATTTTTACCCCACCTTTCTCCTTGGAAAACAACCCAAGGTGGCTTACAGTAATGAGGGACAATATACAGCCCAGAACATATAAGACATATTCAAGTTAAAAACAGGGAATTAGAGGAGGCATCTTAGAACATTAAAAGGTAACAGTAGAGCTACAAAGAGCACACAAAAATAAAAGGAAAAGGAAAGCAACATGGAAAATATTGGTGAAATCGGTCAATGCAATCATGTATGGTAATCCATATAAAGTTATATAGTAGGAAGTCCCTAATTCCAGGAAAGCTTGCCTGAAGAGGAAGGTCTTTGCCTGCTTCCGAAAGACAACAGAGTTGGGGCAGTCCTGGCCTCCAGCGGGAGGGAGTTCCAAAGTCTGGGAGCAGCAACAGATGTGCATTTTATATTTCTGCTCTATAATGTTGGTGACTTGTTTTCTAAAAGTATGCAGGACTTTTCATTATTCTATTCAGTGCATTGCTGCCTTTTAATTTGAGCAGAAGATTGAAGACTGTGTTGCTGGCACACTGCATTTTGAGTTAGGGATATGCTCTGGTGTGCTTTCCCCAGCCAATAGGAACTATACATTTTGTTTTGTTTTGTTTTGTTTTGTTTTTATCTGGAAATCATCCTCTTCCATTGCAGTTTATGTACTCCACATGCATATGGGATCTCACATTATAGCATGGGGCTTTGGGACACAGTGAAGTTCTTTGGAAGATATTAGAAAGAGTGCAATAATCTGAAAAGATTAAATGAGGGAGGGGTATTAAGCCTGTAATACAGTTTTCTCATTTCACTTACAATGGGTTTGGGTTTGTTTGTTTTTAGAAAGGAATTTATGATGAAGCATTAAGCAGTTTCTTTAGAAATGTGAACACTAGGTAAGATCTTTTACAAACAAGTTATTAAATGTGTTTTTAAAACTGTTTTCAGTCAGTAGGGAAATGCTTTTGTCCTGCTGCAAATAAATTAATATTTTGTGCTATATCATTATAAGGCATTGTCCTTGCATTTATTATATGAAGTTATTGTTCGAGGTACAGTATATTCCAGTTACTATCACTTTTGGCAGCAGAAGCTCTGTCTCCTTGAAAGTTAGCCCCATTCAGTTCAGTAGGGCTTTTTCCCCAAGTAAGTGGCACGAGATTATAGCATTATCTCCTTTCTTGGAGGTTGCAGATGTTTGAAATGGCAGAGAGCACTCGTTGCTATCTCTATATCTTGACCTCATCAAGTTCCTTTTGTGCCCGTATGGATTTCTATATGGGTTGCACAGTACAGTATTGCTGCTTTACTACTTGAGTTGTGACTGATGTAGTGGCAGCTGCGGAAAGCAATCCCATCACTTCTCATGTTGCAGCGGGAAGACAATGCTTTTATTTCCTTCGTGACAGCTGATTGAGATGAGGCTGTTAGCACTTCACTTTGCAGTTTGCTGAAACGAAATTACAGGGTATCTCCTGAGACTAAGATAACAGTTGTGAGACATGTCAGACTTTAAATTGACCCTAATCCTTTGCCTACTTGACTGTGAAAATTAAGCAGGAGGTGGCTTCCCTTCTCTTTTCCCTTTGATGCCTAGAAAATTTCTTCCATTTCTAACGGTTTTCCTTCTTTAACAAGACAACTCTCTCTCTCTATGTATTTTCTTGCTATACTCTTCCTTTTTAATGTAATATTAAACCTCAGCGGAAAGAGGAAATAATTTTTATTCACTTCATCTGTGGTCCTTCTCTATTACTTTGTTCATTAATTTGATTTCTGATTTTTATAGAGCAGATGGTGGTGATGCTGACATTTGTAGAGGAAAAATATGCTCTTTAAAAGCACGTGTAAGTTTAATTATATTCATCTCAATTTTTTGTTTGCCTATGATATTTCCCTAATTATGATATTTATGCTTTATCTTACAACACACTCAGCATTTTTTTCAAAGGGATATTTGTTGAAATCCAGTAATAAAGTTGTTGATTTAAAGAACAAATTCTGCTTGTAGACTCTCTGCTCACACAAGAATATAAATACAGTGGTACCTTGTATAAAGGAATTAATTCGTTCCAAATGAAATTATGTTATACAAATTTTCCTTTATACAAATTGCAATTTCCCATAGGAATGCATTGAAAATGGAGTAATCTGTTCCAATGCAGAGAAAAATGACACAAACTACAGTACATGTATAATTTTGGGGAACAGAATTGCAAAAATGCAAACAGGCACCCACCCACCCACACTGATTTCGGGCGGAATGCAGCAGCACAAGGGTTAATTCCTTAGGTCTAGAGAGAGGAGGAGGAGGAGGAGGATGTAAGAAAAGCATCCAAATGTTGTGGCTCATACCACTGCACAAGCAGCACAAGGAGGTGTTGCACAGCAGCCAGGAACCAGGTCGAGCCTAGGAACCATCCTCTATCGTCTCCTCCTTCCCTACACACACACACACACACACACACAGAGAGAGAGAGAGAGAGCCTGGCCCCTCCTTCCCTACACACACACACACACACACACACACAGAGCGCCTGGCCCTTCCTTCCCTACACACACGTACACACACACACGCACACACACACACACACACACAGCGCCTGGCCCCTCCTCCCTCCCCACACACAGAGTGCCTGGTCTGAGCGTGGCGCCGGGGCTCTGGAGGCCAGCAAGGAAGAGGAACGCACGACTTGAAGCCTGGGAGCGGAGGCTCCAACTCATGAATGAGGGGCGGGGAGAGAGACAAACGGCAGAGGCATTTTTGCTGCTGCTGCTCAGACGGAAAGCGAAACCGCCTGCAGGACTGAGCAACGGCAGCAGCAGCCAGAGAGAGGCACGGGCTCTGCAAATGGCCTAACTGCGGTGCCCGCCCGGGGCGCATTCCACCACCTCCTCCGGGCGCACGGGTGGTGTGGGAGGGGATGAGGTGCAGTTGTGGGGAGGGGGAAGAGAAAGAGAGACGGAAAGGGGGAAGGAAAAGAGAAGAGCAGACATTCCTGAGGAAGCTTTGCTGTGGGTTCCTAGCCAAGACGAGCAGAGCCCTCCTCCTCCTCCTCTCCTGCCAAAGCCACCGCTGTCACGGGCTGACCTAGCCCTTCTCCTCCTCCTCCATTGCCAGGTAGTATCTTCGAAAAAGAGCCCCAGAGACTGCCTGCACCCATGTTGGACAGGGAGGGGGGAGGGGGAGGGGTGATGGAAATTTTTCTGTTGTACAGATTTTCCGTTATACGAGCTGTACGTTAAACGAGGGTCCACTGTAGAAAGCAAAGCGATGGCTTTAGTTTTTATATGACGATTCTGCGTTCCTTTTGTTTGGGAGTAAATAACCCAGTTAAACTTTAGAATATTAGAATGAAATCTAGCATAGACATTTAGGGCAAACTTTTATAGTATTGAGTGAAATTATTCAAATCCTGAACCTTTTTTAAGAAATGGAGGAGAAGGTGATGTAGTGTAATACCTCCTTGAAAACTGAAGACATTAGAAGGAAAATCGGTGTACACACTCATAATACTATTCAGCATTTCAAGCACAGACTCCTGCATGATCTCTGCATCTAATAATAAAAAGGAAGGAAATGCAAAACTGAAAACATTGCAATGAAATCTCAAATTGACAGACTATTTATTATTATTATTATTATTATTATTATTATTATTATTATTATTATT